>RJWT010042364.1:0-12148 GCA_004365215.1 Cuniculus paca
CTATCGCCTGCTTCTCTACTGCGCCGCTCCTGCTTCTCTGCGCCGCTTTTAAAATATCCTATCACTTATAAAAACATGAAGCCATATTCTTAGTCACTCCTTTCCTGGGATCAGGCACTGCAACTCCTGGCTCTTCCCCAAAGTCAAAATGAAAGGAAAACATTTGGCCTTGATTCAGGACATCAGGGTGGCCTTGATAGTGCAACTAAGGACACTCAGGAAAGAAGACTTTCTGAGCTGCTCCAGAAAGTGGCAAGAACAATGAGAAAAAGATGTTTGAAGCAAGTGGGAGTATTCTGAGGCGACTTCATGGCAGTATGTTATTTACTGTAATAATTGTTTTTTAATTTAACCATTCACCATATTTTGGGGTCATACTTCCTAGTCAACATGGATATTTGAAGCTGTTTTTCTTTCTGCTACTGCTTCCCCAAATAACAAGCAGGACTTGGGGTGGCTGTAGTGTTGGTGATTTTGTGAGTATCTGTGCTTTGCTAAAATGAACCAGAATCTGTGTAAAGGCTGAGAACGGTTTTTGCTTGATACTCAGAATCCATTTCTTTTCTTTCTTTCTTTTTTTTCCTGGAAATTGTAGTGAGAATTATCCTTGGGAAAAAGTTAAAAATGCAAATTCTTAGACCCTCCCTCAGTCCTATGGAGTCAGTTTTTGGGAGGTGAGGGGTGACCATAATCTTTGAGTTCCAGCAAGATTTTGCAGGTGATTTTGAAAGCACTCTGAAATCTAAGAACCACCAATCTGAGGACTCAGTATTCAAAATGTGATTCCCAAGACCAGTAGGTCAATCATGACCTTAAAATATTAGGGGAAAAAAGCCATACAGAATTCCAGGTTCTTTCTCAGACTGAATGAATAAGAATCTGCATTTTAACAAGATCTCCAGGTCATTGACAACATTGACCTAGGGCATAGGTTTTCAAACCTGGCTGAAAATCAAAATCATTGTGGAACTTTAAAAACTACCAGTGATGAGGATGCACTCTCAGAGATTCTGGTCTCATTATGTATTGGGATTTTAATAAAAAAACAAAAATTTTCCAGAGAAGTCTACTATGTGGTCAGGTGTGAACATCACTGATTTAAGACAGTGGCATTTCAAGTTTGATACTGATTCAGAAACTCTGGGCTTGAGGCCCAGCAATATGTGTTTTAACAAGACCCAGGTGAAGTATCCATTTTTATCCCCGGGTTCAGGGAAGCTTACAGATGTGATCTGTGGGGACCTCCTGAGTGAGGAAACCCTGCCGGTCTCTCCGGTGGGCTTCTCAACACCTCAGCCATAGCTTCCTTCCTTCTCAGTGTAGGGCAGGACCATTTAGGAGTGAGAATGAGGATCTTATTTTCCTCATGGCCAGCTGTTACAGAGGAAGTAGGAAAAGACCTATGGTGAGGTTCTTACATTTTATGACTGACTTTGTGGGAAGGGCGTGCTGGTTTTTTATAACCAGAGAAGAATTCTATTTTTTCTGGCTTTTTTGTTTTGTTTTGTTTTGTTTTTTCCTTTTAGGAGAATGAGGGGTGAGACACAGGGTAGGAGAAAGTAAAAAAGAGACATTGCTTCTGAGGCCTTCACTTCTGATTTGTTTTTCTTTGCCATCCCCTTGCTTTGCCAGCCTTGCCTTGCCTTCCTTTGCCCTGCCCTGCCCTGCCCTGCCCTGCCCTGCCTTCCCTTCCCTTTCCTTCCCTTCCCTTTTCTTTCCTTCTCTCCCCTTCCCTTTTCTTTACTGCCTTGTTCCCTTCCTTTCCTATTTTCCCCCACTCCATTTTTGCTGAAAAAAAAAATGCTAGGTGTTATGGATTAAAAACTGGTGGTCACGCTGGGCATGGTGGCTCACGCCTTTAATCCCAGCACTCGGGAGGCTGAGACAGGCGGATCATTGTGAGTTCGAGACCAGCCTGGGTTACAAAGTGAGCTCAAGGCCAGCCTGAATGGCATAGTGAGACCCTGTCTCAAAAACAGGGCTGGGGATCTAGCTCAGCGGTCTAAGTGCCGGCCCGGCAAGCGCAAGGTTGTGAGTTCAATCCCCGGTGCCGCAAAAAACAAAAACAAAAACAAACTGGTGGTCAACTTGGCACCAGCTGAATTAAATCGGCATGGTGCTGCATTTAGACAACCCACCTGAAGAAGGTTGCCAGCATAAAGAGAGACGTGGAGAGGAAGAGTGGAGGCATTGTGGGTTCTCCTAAGTGCTGCTGTTTGGAGCCATTGGTTCTCCTGGAGGAGCTTGTCAGACTGGCTCCCCAGTATGACTTTGGCCATTATCATCAGAGGAGCTCGGGACCTTGCTGAGAGTGGCTGCGGTTCACTTTGGGGAGCTCTGGTCCTTAAGTTGAGCATCGCTTCCTGGCTCCAGAGGGCAAGATGGTTGCTGTTTAAACTCCAGGAGAAGTTGTCACGCTGGTCTCCTGGCAGGTACTTGACTGTTCTCATTGTCGGAGGAGCACGGGACCTCATTGTTGCTGAGGATGGTTTGGTACTTTTTGGGGAGCCCTAGTTCCTATTTGACCGTCACTTTTTGGCTCCACTACAGAACCCTCAACCTACTAGCACAGATCCTTTGTCCTGCTGGCATAGACTTTCTAGTTTCCACTGCTGGCCATTGGGCCTTCCAAGAACAGACTTTGGTGTTGTGGACAGATTTCCTGCACTGTCTTGTGTCTAACACTGGGTAACCATCATAAATAATATTATAAATTATGTGTCCTGATTGTAATCTTTCTCCCTGTGACCCCTGACTACAACACTAGGCAATTGCTCTATCACTAAACTTTATCCCCAGACTAGCAAGGGTGTATTGTTTCTTGAGCTCCAGTATCTTCACCTTGGTGCAAGAAAGCCTGATAAATGTGCTGCAGCTGTGCCCCAGAGAAAAAGGACAAAGAGCTTTGGTGAAGAGCTGCCCAGCCTCTCCTTTAGTTTCTCAGCACCTCTGTTCTGATCTCAGCTTTTTAAGTATGCACTGGGGTTGCGAGCATCTAAAGATGCCTCTCCTAAGTGCTTGTTGAGAAGAGGTACATTCTTGTTCTCTGGGGATGCTACACTCACTGCTGACTTTTCTGTGCCAGTTCTCTGATTGTGACATCAGCATCTGGCATTAGCAATTCAACAGGAAGGAAAAAAAAATCCCTAACCCCTCCTCAGCAAGTCTGTTCCCTGTTTGCAGGAGGGCTGCAGCTGGGATGTGATGGAGCGAGCATATGGCTTTAGGGAGGCCCATTTGGTTCACTTAGCAGAGTTCCGTGGCCTGTGAATGTTCAACACATTTTAACATTAAAGTCGTCAGGCAGCTGGCTCCATTCCTGCCGCCCTGCATTGGCTGGTTGGCCAGAGTCTGGCTCTTCAGAAACAGAGACGCAGCACAGAGGATCTCTGGGGAGGCTGATGGACAGGAACAGAGCAAGGGGCTCTCTGAATGCCTCATCCACCTAAGAGCATCTCAATTCAGGCTTTATGCAAATGTCATGTCATTTGCTGAGGCAAGGAGGTTGCACTCTCTGAATAGAGGACCAACCAGTCCCTTTCGGTAAGGGGCTTCTTTGAGGCAGAGAGAAATTAGGACGCATGCCAAGAGAGCCTTGGCCTTCAGTGAGGGAGGAAAGACAAGCTCTGGGATACACTGGAACAGGATATGCAGATGGAAATATAACAGGGGCTCTCTGCTTAGCAAAGTTTTAGCAAAGGTCATTTTTATATCCCTAGACAGAGTCCCCAAGAATCTTGATCTTTCTGACCTGGGCAGGGACATCACGTGTGGTGGATAGCACTACCCAAGGACCAGGAAGATGTGAGCTCCGGCTATTAGTCCACGACTGCTGTTTGTGGAGATGATTCAGCCTGCACTGGGACAGCTCAAGATCTTTGAGTTTCTCAGGGCAGAGGAAGGAGCCCCTGGGGTCCAAACAGGGTGTGGGGAGAGGTCTGAGGCCTGGAGGGAGTCAGAGAGAAAGAGTCCTAAGAATCAGATTTTTGATGTGTCAATGCAGGACAAGGAGGCAGGAGCCGCCCTAAGCATAAGGCTGGGAAGGTAGAGTGCTGGGAGTCCTCTACAATATGGCATGAAGTTTGATGTTCTCTGCGCTCACAAGGAAGGCTCCTTTCACTGAAGGCTGGTTTACCTGAATAGATGAACTTTGATACCTCTGGAAAACTCTTTTCTCCCTACATATTTGAGGTAGATCGCACCCCCAGTTATGAAATACATATAGAAACATCTTTGTCTTTTTCTTTCCCTTTTTTACAAAACATATTATTTCTTGTGGCTGCTTTGACAGATTACTACAAATTTTGCGGCTTGAAACAACACACATTGATTCTCTTACAGTCAAAGAAGCTGTAAGTCCAAAATCATCCTCTCTGAGTTGAAGTCAGTTGAATTGTTGGAAGGCCTGGCTCCTTCCATGGTCTTTGGGGGAGCTTGAGTTTGGTTCCCGTTTCTGGCTTCCAGAGGTCAACTGCATTGGTCAGTTCATGGCCCTTTCTCCACTCACTGAGACTTCCTGGTTCCATTCTCATGCCTCCTGCTTCCTCCTTTAATCTTTATGCCTCTCTCCTAAGGACCTTGCCATTGCATTGAACCTATCCAGATAATCTAGGACAATATCTTTATCTTGACATCCTTAATCTAATGACATCTTCAAGTTCCCTTGGCTACATAAGGTAACACTCACAGGTTCTGGGGTGAAGGCACAAAATATCTTTGGAGAGGTCATTATCTGGCCTACCACACATCCTTTTTTCTTTCCTTCCATTGACAAATGCATATTGGGGACTTTATGTGTCAAGTCCTGTACACGATGCTGGGAATATGGTGATAAGAAAAAGTTGACATGTTCCCTACAACACAAACCAACACTCCAGAGAAGAAAAGAGACATAAATCAAATAATCACACAAATAAACATAGTCATGCAACTATGATGTTGCTACGTGACTCTGCAATAGAGAGATTTGCTTGATCTTTTCTGGGTAGGAGAAGTAAGGGACATTTAAGTGGCTTCTAATGGATCTATAGAAACATAAAATTCATGTTAGGGATTTTTTTTTGTTTGTTTCAAGAATAAAAAGAATCTGTCGAGTGCTTTAAATTAGAAAGTGTTATGATCAAATTTGCATGAATGAGCTCACTGCAGAAGCTGTATAGAGAGAAGGTTGGAGGGAAGGTTCTTTATTGCAGTTGCCTCCTGAACTCAGTATGACCTGGATGAGGTGCTGACACTGAGTACACAGGCAGCTGAATGTCTCAGAGATATCTAGATTCTCTCTCTTTCTCATGATGATATAGTGGCTTGAAGTTGGGCTTCCGAATTAGCTTGTTATAAGATTGAGACCATTTATTTTAAGACACTTTGAATATTAACTGAGAGGATGGCAGAGTGGGGATAGCTTGGTCTGCCACAGAGAGGCCAGCTCCAGAACTGTGGTTAAGCCCAGAAATGCAAGGGTCTAGGGTTGATCTACAAAAACAATGATTTAGGGGCAAGCATTTCTAAGAAGAGCTCATGTATCTAGTGGGAGTGGGAGCCATACAGAATGAAGGTATCTAGAAAAAGTTTTAAGAGCACACAGAGCAGCAATCAAACACATACTTGGGATAGTGATCAATATCAAGCACACTATGAATGTGAAATCCAGTAGATGCGGAAGGTAGAATTTAGGGATGAACGTTCGCCAGTCAGAGTCAGTGTAATGTGATTGTGGAGACTGAAGTGTAGAGTTGTGGTTGAGAGACTATAAGATTCGAAGAGCTAACAACTAATAGTTCAATTTAAAATGTCTAAACGGTTTCTGCTACAGACTGAATATCTGTGTCCCTCTGAAATTCATAGATTGAAACCTAATCCCCAGTGTGATAGGATTAAGTGTTAGAATCTTTGGGAGGTGATTTGGTTATGAGATTGGAGTCCTCATGAGGAATCTTACCACATACCTAACACTGTGGGTGATATAGAAATGAGGAAGGCACGGACCCTGACCTTTCTCTATAATTTTTTTAAGTCAAACAAGACCTGTGACCATAGTAACGTGACAGTATTTTGCATAAAGGAGGAGTTAAATGAAATGGAGCCCTAGGTGGGTGGACAGTTATGTTAGCTTGACAAGAACATCAGCAGGAACCAATGAATAGACTGTAATTGACCAATAGCAGATAGATAAAAGCTACCAGGCTGAGTCTTGAGCATTGAAAGGAGCATGAAGACAGGTATTCTATGGGGGAAAGAAGAACAAAAGCCTGAAGGTGGGAAAGCGCAGGGTGGGGAGAGCACACTGTGAAGGATCTTCTATGGACGTGGACCAGAAAAAACATTAAAAGACAAAGCAGAGAGGGTCTACATATAGCATGTGATGTGGTGTGGGAAAACCTGCCTCCTTTCATCCCCAGCCTCCTCAGCCAATATTCAGGAAAGAACTCCTTCTGCAAGCTAAATCATGCTAACGACATGTAATGAGTAAGAGCAAAGATGTGTCAAGTCTTCTCAAAGAGACAGGGTGTCTCCTAGGCCAGATTAAGATATGATTGATTGTGTGAGCATATCAAATAAAGAGTACTCATTAGTCAGTCATGCAAGCATGACGGGTTGGCCACTGAGCAAACCCCAGCATTGCTGTAGGCACAGTTTCATGGAGAGGAGCTTTGACTCAAAGACGAGAGGTATCTGTTTTAAAAGGCAGGTATAGTTTGTGGTGAAGATAATCGCTAATCCAACGGGAATCTGATGGTGGAAAATGTACTGATTATGCAATCATTCCCCCCTCCCATTCTGTATTCATGCTTCAGAGATTCTGCTGATGAATTGGATTTCCCTGCAGTTTTCCTACAGGGAAATAATGTTCAAGCTTTTTCAAATATTTCATCAGTTAGAAGGTTACTCTGGTTTTCATATATATCAGATGTTTAGATGAATTTCATTGGCGTGCATACGTTTGTAGGAGTCAATACTCTGTGGTGAGAAGAGGCTGTAAATCATGACACTGAGGGTCAGAACCTTCCCTTAATGAATTCACTGGACTCTTGTCACCCCCTTTAGCCTCTTGGTGACTGCCTGATGGACTCTTGCTAGAGGCAGTGACCTCCCCTCTGTGCTGGCTATTTACATACTTGTTCCCAGACCCATTACCTGACCTTTCAATCTGTACCATGCAACAAATCTACATTTCTCAGGTTCCCCTGGGACCTAGCCTCTAGCTGGGTCTGCCAATAGGGGACACTAGTAAGTGATCAGAGGACAGAAATAAGAAGCCTTGGTAACTACCATTGCTCATCTATTATTTTAGCTGCTCATCTATTATTTTAGCTGCTCATCCCTAGCACGAGCCCATGACCGTTTCAGTTTAAGGTTCCTAGCTCCTGGGTTTCAACAATTCTGCGTCTTTCCTGTTGTCTCTCTGGCCCCGGGACAGTGGGTAGAAGTGGTGAAGTGGAGGAAGTAGCTGCTTCCTGCTATGTTAATTTCTCAGTTATCTCATTATCCCCTCTTGAATGCTTAAGTTCTTCCAAACCCTTTGAAACTAATTCTTCGTATAAAAATTTCTTCTTTCTAATACCTGGAGTAACTTTCATTTTCCTGAGTGGGCCCTGACTAAATCAATTTCCATTTAATCTTCTAGGCTGTCTACATTGGCCCTCAAATACTAGCCTAAAAGGTTTAGAATTTCACCCAGGGATCTATCCTTCTCATTTCAGGGCTCAAAACAGCCATTGCACATTTTCCTAGGTTAACAATCTTGCCTAGGTATTTGGGATGAACAAAAGCTGTGATTTTACACTAAGACAAATATATTGTAGCATGAAATGTCACATGACTCTAAGATACAACAAGAGACTTCCAAACATTTTTGTATTTGAAAGACACCAATGAATATCCTTTTCTATTAGAAGTGCTTCAGAGAAAAAGTGTCCATTACCAGTGAGTTGAAAAAATTTTCCTCCAACAAGTTAGATTACAGATATTTTATGCTTTACATATTATCTCCGTGGCAGTGATAGTTACCCATTGATACCCATAGCGTATTAATTCCAAGATCCTAGGGATGTCAAATTCTGCAGATGCTCAAATCTTTGATACAAAATGGTGTAGTATTTGAATATAACCCATGTACATCCTATCTACTTTAAATCGTCTTTGATTGCTTATAATGCTGAATGTAATGTAAATGCTGTGTAGATACTTGTTATACCATATTGTTTGGGGAATAATGACAAGAAATGAGCCTGTAAATGTTCAGAATGCATGCAATTTTTCCCATATATTTTGATCTGCTGTTGAAACAGAACCCTCAGGTAAGGAGGGAAGACTGTACTCCATTCTATTAAAGAACAAAAGCAGCCCTAGACCTTCTGTAAACAAATGAGTATGGCCATGTTCTGATCAAACTTTGTTTATTTTTAATTTTACTTTATTTATTTATTTATTTATTTTCATACCAGGAATCGAAGTCATGACCTCATGATTGCCATGCAGGCACTAGCAAACTGTATTTTAAAAAATGGATAGCTGTTAGGTTTTGGTCTTGACCCTGTAATACACAATGATAGCACTGGGGTTGTGGTGCATTAGAAATTCTTAATAAACATTTACCTAATGGAGACTATGATATAGAAGTATGTGTAGCAGTTTTCTGGAAAAGGGAGAGAGAACAGAGACAAGGAGATCACTTGAACATCATCTAGGTTTGCTTGTACAGAGAGCTGCAAACTAAACCTAAACCAGTCAGGTTGCAGAGTTGCTAACTCAGGTCCTCCCCACCCCAGCTCCAAATCCACAGTGGATTGCTCCAATTTTTCCTCCTGTCTGTGAATACTGGCAACTGTTAGGCCATTATTTCTCCATCTTTGTCCCCCTGATACCTGCAACCTTTAGCAGAACCGCCTCTCTTGATTCAGTTTGTGCCCATCTGGTGTAAAGCTGGGCTCCGAGCCACTGACCTTCCTGTTCCACTGAGAAAGTGGCTCAGGGCTTCCCTTCCAGTTTCCAGTGACTGCCACATTCTGCATGGGGCATGAGTGAATGTAACTAATTAGCATCTGTGAAATGATTCCTGTGGCTGAGGTGAGAGCCACCCAGAAGGGCCAGGGTATAATCACTGTTATATCCGTGGCTTACATAATTCCTGGTCCACCCTGGAATGATTTTTAAGCCTTGTTAATTGGGGAATTACAGTGTGAGTGCTGAAAAACAGCTGTGGTTTTTAAGTGCCGTGAACATTTCTGTAGGTGGTATGGAGCTGGGCGTAAATGTTGATGGATGTGTTAGAGAAATTACAGTTCTGTTTCCTGTGCAGCTGCTTGGATGAAACTTTGGACAAAAGGACATTTCTAAGCAGATGTGCAATTAGCAATTAGATGATTTAAAAAGTCATCCGATCAATATTTATGTGTGGATGAAGAAAAGATATTCCTTTTACATCTGTGATCTGAGAAAATCAGAACACTACTCTGAACTGCTTGTGTCACACTTGAACTAGAAGTCAAAGGACCCAGGGTGGGACCACACTAGCACTAACAATGTCTGGCACTTAGTAGGTGCTTAACAAGAGTCCGTTAACAAAGGAATGAGTACATGGTCACATGAATGAATGAATGAATAATTGAATGAATGAATGATGCTACTGAGCTCTTCCCCAATTCTTAAGGTCTTGTACTTGAAAAAGAATTTTTCACTGAGGGTTAGGTGCTAGTGAGCTTTCTTCACTGAATTTCCTTTGGTTATCTGCTTTAGATGATCAGATCCATTTACCTGATTGTTGAGGCAGAATCCTACACTCCTACTATTATCTGCTTAGTGAAAGCAAAATCTGCAGGAGGCTTTCGAGAAAAGAAACCAAGCAATGATTAGCTCCTCCATGAGCTAGGTATAGTACTAAGGATGCGCATTACAGAATGGCACCTGTATTCTCCCTCCAATGCTGTGATTCGTGTAATTTCCCTCTTAGAACTGGGAAATGATTGCTCTAAAGTGTATGTGAGGTTTCCAAGCTGGCAGTGCTACCGTTTGGATGCGGTCCATCTCTGAAGAGTTTCTTTGTCGGGAGCTTGGTTCTCAGTGTGGTGATAGTAACAGGTGGTGGGGGGTTGAAGAGATGGGGCCCCATGGGAGCTGGTTGGGTCATTGGGGGTGCTACACTCAAAGAGGGTTAATATCCTTCTCCTGGAACCCTAGTTAGTCCCTGGTATGTTTTTCTGATTTCCTGTCTCACCATGTGTCTCTGTCTCTGTCCCTGTCTCTGTCTTTGCCTCTCTCTCTCTCTCTCTCTCACCATGATGCCATCTGTCATGGGATTCTCACCTGAGCTCAGACAATATTGATGCCATGCTCTTGAACCTACAGAACTGTGAGCAGAATAAACCCCTTTTCTTTCTAAGTTTCCCAGCCTCAGGTATTCACTTATAGTAACAGAAAACAGACCAGTACAGGTAACTAGTATGTGACAGGATGACACCAGGTATCTGTGACTCTAAACCATGTTGTTTTAGTCAGTTTCTTCATTTCTGGGACAAAATACCTGATACTCATAACTTAAAAGAGGAGAAATTTGTCTTGGTTCACAGTTTGTAGAGATTTCAATCCATAGTCAGCCAATTCAGTAGCAGTGAAGCAAAGCACAGGGGCATGGACTGGTAGAGCTGCTCATGGCACAGCAGACAGGAACTGAAGAGGGAGATGAACCCTTCCAGGACACACCTCTTCCAACCAGGCCCCACCTAATAGCAAGTCAGCTGTAAGTCCCCATAATCCAATCACCTCCCCACAACCTTGCCTATAAGGGAATGAGACTTTGGGGGAGTGTATCTAGATATAAACCACAACACATGTGCTTGCACTATCCAAGAACTGCAAATTGACCACATCTCTAAAGTGGTCTGTAGATTTTTTTCTTTTTTGGTAGTTGCTTTGGATAGCAATTATTTTTCAAGTTGTACTTCGATGCCCTTCTAAAAGAAGTGCTGTCTGCACTTCCCTTGGGCCCTACAGCTCCCTGTTACTTTCATAAGGATAATGTTCTCTGTTTGCATCATCTGTCCAGCCCTGAAGGCATCTGAATGTGCATCTCCTGCTGAATATGACACAGAGGATCTTTATTTCTCCCTAGGGCTATGTACCTTCTGTGCCATCTTTGCATGCTCGCGGAGAAATCTAATACTTCTCTCTGAGGCCAAACTGTCTAATAGCACAAGGAGAAGTGGGTAGGAGACTTACCAATCTCTCCACGTTTTCAAGAGGAAAATGATTACCCCTCACAGTCAATGGGTATGGTGTTCAATCCAGTGCATAACACGGGGCTGCAATGCCAAGATATCCATCAGCGTGAGAAATAAAACGTTTGTTCAAGGAAAGCAGTCCAATCAGAGGGTGGGCTGAGGGTGTAGGGGGGGAGCCTGCCAAGGGGAAAAAAGGATGTTGATGGATGGGTCTTGAAAAGAGATGGAGAGGCAGCGGAGCCTGAGCTCCCAGCTGGGCTGTGCCAGACAGCTGTGCTGCTGAAAACGTGTCCCTTGCCCTTGCCCCCAGGCCTCCCCTAGAGCAGGGAGCTTGGTGCCCAGGGCTCTGACAGGTGCTGGGGAAGGGTGAGCCACACTGGAGTGGAAGGAGAGAGCTAGTACTTTCATGGCTGCTTGGCACTTAGTACATCATGCTTCCTGAGTTTAATGAATGAGGCAGACTGGCAGTCTTTATAAAACCAAATATTCACTCTCTTCTTCCTTTGCAAAAGGACCACCAGGAAGAAGCAGTGGGCAATGGGAACCATGGACAAGGTGACTCTGGTCCTCCTTGGTTTCTTCCTTGGGGGTTTCTTTCCCCACAGTAAGGCCCAGCCTTGCACTTGTTTACTCAGATTAGCAGCATGTCTAGAAGGAAGCTGCTGTTGAAATAATCAGCTTTGTTCTCTATGCAGACATTCTGGTTTAGGACTGAGTAAGATCTAATGCCCAGAGCAGTAGAGAGCAATGATGACATTCATGAGTCAGCACTGGTTTAGTCTTGCTCTGTCTGCATCATTATTTGTTGTTTTATAAGCAAGATGCTTTGCCTATAGCCCAGCCACTGACACTGACACTGACATTGACACTGACACTGACACTGACACTGACACTGACAGGTAAAGACAGATGCATGTGGACTTGCCCTGGTG
>RJWT010042365.1:0-12149 GCA_004365215.1 Cuniculus paca
CTGGGTTTTTTAATTTTTATTTTTTGCGGCACTGGGGATTGAACTCATGACCTTGTGCTTGCCAGGCAGGCACTTAGGCCACTGAGCTAGATCTCCGGCCCTTGTCTTTTTGAGACAGGGTCTCACTATGCCATTCAGGCTGGGCTTGAGCTCACTTTGTAGCCCAGGCTGGTCTCGAACTCAAAACGATCCTCCTGTCTCAGCCTCCGGAGTGCTGGGATTACAGGCATGAGCCACCATGCCCAGCCTCCCTGGGTTCTTCTTGATGATGGGTTCTCCTTTTCCCTCTCTTGGCTCTACCCCACCCCCACAGAGGTGACAAGAGGGATGCACTGGGCTACCTTGACTTCTAGATGACCAATGGTTTTCCGGAGTTTATTCACATGGACCATCTTTTTTCTTTTCACCTCTTTCCTGCAGCATGGACAGGTGTTTTGTCTGGAACAAGGCAGGAGTGGGGTTGAATGTTGGGGGCAGAAGGGGTCATTTAGAGTTGACATGGCTGCTGGGTCAACTCCACCTTCGCTAGCTGATCCAGGTGGTCCCTTTACCAGCTGAGGGCATGAGGGTGTATTATAGCTTGCAGTTCCAGGGAACACATATACCAGAGAGAAAACTCAGACTTTAGTGTTCCAGGTTTTGTGGCTGAGTCTTACAGTCAGTCACTGGGACTCAGTGTTTCGCACACTTCCCCATTCTGGGCCACATCAATTGCCTCCCCAACCCTCCCAGCTCCCTGGGTACCCTGTGGCACCTGGCTAGCCACTGAAGGATGCATTTTTTGCAGAAGATGTGGCTGCATGGCAACCTCACTGGCCTCTTGAGAACCGCATGGCAGATGGAGCACAGGAACTTGCAGTCAGGAGGGCTGGCAAAGAGGTTGAGATCATACCCACCACTCTGCAAAGACCATGGCAACATTAGGCCTTTCCGGGACCAGGCTCAGAACTCCCTACTCCACATGTCCAGTAAAAGATCTCAGCAAACTTTGGGTGGGAAGAGTCCCATGCAGAGGTTAGTACTACTTGGAGGGACCAGTTGTGGGAACCAACTCTCAAGAGTATTACAACATTACCAAGTGTAATTGTGGGGTAGAGAAGCAGAAACCCAGCTAAAGTGTCCCCAAAGTCCTCCTCTCATATAGGGACTTAATCCACTGTCCATCCTTTCTCAGAATAGTGACCTCCATCCCTGAACTGCTGAGCATCTGTCCAGATTTGGGCATATTATCTCAGAACTGGAAGTAGGTGGGTCCCAGCCTTACCATGATCTATGTCTGGATGGCTGCTCCACTGACACCCAGGGCTCAGGAGCCTCCCATTTCATAGTAGGTATAGCCTGACATCACAGTGGCATTGTCCACTGTGACTGCTCAAGCCAATCAGTCATGGCCCACGATTCAGTGGGACCCTGTACCACCTAGCCAGCCCTTACTACCCTCTCTGAATATGAGCAGGAGGACAGCCTCAACTCAGGATAGGTCTAGGGACCTTTCTCCTTGCTTTGGTTGTGGTTGATGGCTGATATCCTAGCGGCACTGAGCACAGAGCCAAGGTTAGCACAATCACAGGGACTGCTGCCTCCCAGTCCTGCCCAGGCAGTTAAATCTTCCAAGTTTAGGGATGTCAGACATGGGTTCTCTTCACTAACAACCATGACTGGGGAGAAAGCTCCATGCAAGAGGACTAAATCCTGGTGTAACTTGTAGTCTCTTTTCCCCACCCAGGGCAGGTTGACCATTTTGGGCAGAACTATGCAGAAGGGCCTGGTGTTACATGCTCCTGTAGTTCAGCATCACTGGAATGCAAACTCCCTAAGCCTAAGCAGTGCCAACCCTTTCAGGGGTTATAAAAGCAGGCAACCACTGCAAACTCTTTTTGAGTTGTGAACTCTATACTTTCCCATCATTGTTTGTGATTTGATGGCCCAGCTTCCATCACTTTAACCCTGAGTACTTCGCCTATCAGTATAGAGGTTATGTCCGAAGCACGGACAGACCTGGTTTTCAGACTAACTGAAACGTAGGTGTTACCTGCCAGTCTCCCAATCATTACCTTTGTGGTGTCCGAAGTGGAGATGACCTGGTGGGGGTAAGGACATCTCACTAGTGCTCGTCCAAGCCATAACGGGACGAATGGATCGTTCAGATAGACAGGTTGGGGGAAAAAGCTCCAAGACCAGTCACACGCAGAACATTGAGGCAATTTTATTTGAAATATGGGGCCGATGAAGCTCTCCTGTCCACGCGGTCCTAACGTCGTCAGCCTCGGAGCAACCCGGAATCCTCTGGAAAGAAAAGACAGGGCTCAGAGGTCTAAGGCCGCGCGTGCAGCAGCCGGGGGTGTCGGGGCCTGGGTTTCACCCTCCCACACCGGCAGTGGGCGGTGAGCTGAGGCCCCTGGACGTTCTGGGCGCCGAATCTCACCCACGACTACGGCCACAGCCGGGGGTGATTTTCCACAAACGCCGGACTCCAAGCCACCAGCAAGTACGCGCGGCGGTTCACCTGGTAGAACTTACCCGGAAAAGACGAACCCACGCGGCGCCAAGGAAGTCCAAAGACCCGAGCAGCCCAGGCCGCGCGTAATTATAGCAGCTCCCTATCTGCGCAGACTCAAATCGAGGCCGGCGGAAGCGCGTGTAGAGCTAATCACAGTCGCGGCTGGGCGCTCGGGGCGGGGCAACCGAGATCTCGCGGCGTTTTGTGGCATATAAAAGTTTCCTGTGCGAGCAGTTTGTTCTTTCTCGGGGAAACACGTGAGTTGGTTTTTATCTCATGGCGGCGCAGGCCCCGTGCAGTGGGGATCCGCGGACATCGGGCCAGGCTTGGGCCTGCGGGACTGGGCCAGGGCCGCCAGGGTGTCTGGGGTTGCTGCAGAGCCCGCCCCGAGCCCCACTGACTGTTACTGTGGCTTTTTACAGCAAATGGCGGATGACGCCGGTGCAGCGGGAGGGCCCGGAGGCCCCGGGGGCCCAGGCATGGGGGCCCGCGGCGGCTTCCGCGGAGGCTTCGGAAGTGGCCTTCGAGGCCGCGGTCGCGGGCGCGGCAGGGGCCGGGGCCGAGGCCGTGGGGCTCGCGGCGGTAAGGCCGAGGACAAGGAGGTAGGTATTACACCGGGCGGGTCCGATCCTGGGATCGAGCGCCCTAGAAGCGGTCCTGTTGACAGACGTCTGTCTTCACAGTGGATTCCTGTCACCAAGCTGGGCCGGCTGGTCAAGGACATGAAGATCAAGTCCCTGGAGGAAATTTATCTCTTTTCCTTACCCATCAAGGTATTGCTGTGACCGATTAGTATGTCTGGGAGCGTCATTTGGATGAGGGTGATAGGGTTGAGATCTACGGACAGCATCGAGAGGATCTCTCTTGGAAAGGCGGCAGTCATGGGAGTGTGCAGGTGCATTGATTCAGCTGGGATAAGGAGATTTAACTTGGAAAAGGTTGTCTACCTTGTGCTAGGAAGTCTGGTTCCACCACCGCGATTCCTGGGTGAGTGTTTTTATCTTAAGGTTTTTAGTATTTTTGCCAAAAAACTTACTTGTTGCAGGAGTCTGAGATTATTGACTTCTTCCTGGGCACATCCCTCAAGGATGAAGTCCTGAAGATCATGCCTGTGCAGAAGCAAACTCGTGCTGGCCAGCGGACCAGGTTCAAGGTATCAGGACTATTTTGTGCTTTGTCTGGGCTGTTTGTACCAAAAAGGGGTGGGTGACTCTCTCCACTCTGCGCAGTTACACTACTTGTAGTGTGACTTTCGTACCAGAGAGAGAGAGCAAAGAGCTCTTCAGGACCTTGAACTGGCCTCACGGTGGCCTTTTTTTCCTTGAGGGGCACAACAGGCCTTGGATGGTGATGGGTACCTATCCTGTGGAGAACCACAGCTACCTTACAGTCTCTTGACAGGCATTTGTCGCCATTGGAGACTACAACGGTCATGTTGGTCTTGGTGTAAAGTGTTCTAAGGAAGTAGCCACTGCCATTCGTGGGGCCATCATTCTGGCCAAACTCTCCATTGTCCCTGTGCGGAGAGGCTACTGGGGGAACAAGATTGGCAAGCCCCACACAGTCCCTTGCAAGGTAGGCTGGGAGGTGGTGAGTGATGACAAGTGTGCAACGGAGATACTTTTTGTTTTTCTTGCCGGGGATCGAGCTCATGACCTTGCACTTGCCAGGCCGGCTCTTAGGCTGCTGAGCTAAATCCCCAGCCCTGCAGACATGCTTTGGCTCTTGTTTGTGATTCTTATCTTTCTCAGGTGACAGGTCGCTGTGGCTCTGTGTTGGTGCGTCTGATCCCTGCCCCCAGAGGCACTGGCATTGTCTCAGCCCCTGTGCCCAAGAAGCTGCTGATGATGGCTGGTATTGATGACTGCTACACCTCTGCCAGGGGCTGCACTGCTACTTTGGGCAACTTTGGTAGGTGGCCCACTTAAGGGATGGATAGTGACTTCTCTCAGCTCCGCTGGATCACACAAATGCAGTGTGTGTGGTGGCGTATTTTATGGGAGAGAGAGGAAGGCCCTCCTAATGCACGACAGACCTGCCCCAAGTGGCCTCTCTGTTCCTAGGAGTGCAACACAGCTTCTGGTCTGGGGATGGGCATCTTTTCAAATCAGGCCAACTACCCTCATCCCCTAATGTTTCTGTCTCCCAGCTAAGGCCACCTTTGATGCCATCTCCAAGACCTACAGCTACCTGACCCCTGACCTCTGGAAAGAGACCGTGTTCACAAAGTCTCCCTATCAGGTACTACAGTTGTTGACCTGACAGTGGCTTTCCTTGTTACAAGATTGGGGGTTTTTTTGGTTATGCAAACCTAGGGGTTGTATGTTACTATAAAACTTTTCTCTTTTAGGAATTCACCGACCATCTTGTGAAAACCCACACTAGAGTCTCCGTCCAGAGGACTCAAGCTCCAGCAGTAGCTACAACATAAGGTTTTTACACAAGAAAAATAAAATGAATGAAACCTGTCAGTGGTTGTCTTTCTTTGGCCTGTCATATACTTGGTGATAGCTTAATCTGGAAGGAGTTGATACAATGAATTGGGGGCATGGAGGTGACACCAGAAACACAGGCAGGGTGTGCCACTTTTATTTTAGCAACATGAGAGTCAAGAGGTGCCCTCAGGGTAGGCTTCATTCAGGCTGCAGCAGCTTCCTTGGTAGCCTTTCTCTCTGCCAGCATCCTCTGCTTCTGCTTTGCTAGGCATTTTCTGGCAGAATAATAGGCTCCCAGGTCATTATCTGGCAAACAGATGGGGGGGGGGGTTGACAATCAAGATCTCTTAAAGGGGAGAACCAGGGTCTTCTCTACATGCAGAGGAAAAGCCAGTAGGTAAGATGCATAGTGATGAACCATAGGTGTGAGGAGACTGCATATGCTGCTTGCAAGTTGGGGCAAGAGCAGCTAGGGATTGGGTCAGGGTGGGGGCTCACTCACAGCGGTCCTGGTAGGCCTTAGCCACCTGGGCAAACTGTTGAAGCTCCTTAGCACAATTCTGCTGGTAGTTCTCTCCTTCTCTCTGCTGACAGGCCTTAAGCCTCTCTTGGATGATATTGACAATTTGTTGATCAACTAGGCTGGAAGAAAAAGGCTGTGCCTAAGGGATAGATAAGAGTAAAAGCCAGACCTCTGGGGCCCTATAGTCTGCCTCACCTTGAGGGACAGTGGGTAGATGAGGCCATCCTGTGGCATCCCCAGGAAACTAAGGCCTATTCTTAACATTCCTTGCTGTTCACTTACTAGTCCCGTCTCCATTGCATTTCAGCTTCAAACATGCACAGGACATCCTTCTCCTTGCACTCTGTAATGTCTGGCACACGGCGGTACTCCCGGTGATAGTAATAGTATCTGTTCTTGGCATGCTGCTGCTCTATAAAATCTGTAAAGGAGAAATCCCAGGTTCAGTTGTCTTGGACAGGACCACAACTGGGAAGGGGATTGTCTCTATATGTTCTGAGCTTTTACATAACTGGACTCAATAGGTGTGAGCCAGCATTTCCCTGTGAAAGGGGGGTACAAATGACACCCATTATCCTGAGAATTTCAACTGCAGTAGCTCCTGTCATTCCAACAACCTGATAGGCTGGATCCTTCTCATTTATAGATTGGACCAGGACTCAAACAGCTGGAGAATTGCAGGGCAGGATTCAGAATCCAGGTCTGCAAGCCCACATCTCCAGCACAGGGATCCACTGTGCAAACAAAAGAGAGGCCCTGACAGGAAGCAACTAGCAGAAATCCCACTCTATACACTTCTGACTAAACTCATGTATTCAAATGCTTCTAAGATATCCCAAGAAAGAAAAGTGGCTCCACTGCACATTCTCCCTGACCTGCCCAGCAGGTGTTGCAGGCCAGGCCCATAGTCTCAGCTCTGGAAAGATGAAATAGCATGACTTGAGCCCAGAAATTTTGGTTCAGCTTGGGTAACAAACCTCTGCTCAAAAAAAGCAAAAACAAGGGCCAGGGATATACCTCAGTGGCACAAGCGTCTGCTTGGCAAGTGCTAAGTCCTGAGTTCAATTTCCGGTACACACACACACACAAAAAAAAGCAAAAACAAGCCAGATGTGGTGGTGCACTCAGGAGGCTGAGGCAGGAGGGTCATGACAAGTTCGAGGCCAGCTTGGACTACACAGTACGTAAAGGCTAGTTTGCACTACATAGTGAGGCCCTGTCTAAAAAAAAAAAAATACCAGCACTGACCCATAATCCCTACATCATGTTTTGTTGTTGAACAAATAAACTGCTTCACTGAACGGATGAAGTGCCTCGCACTTGTGACTGTGGGCACAGCGTGTTCTTGATGCTGCCCGCAAGGTTGGCAAACAGGATCACAAAAAGGTGCAAGAAGCAGTCCTTGATTGGGACCCGAGATGAAAAATTGGGGCGATCACACTACATGTGAAGACGTGTATCCTGAGGGGGCTGATGTCCACCCCAAGAACATGCAGGTGGCCAGTGAGGAACGTTCAAAACAGGTTTCTTTGCACACTGAACAAAGCGTGCTGGGGCGTGGGGGACGACCTAGTCTAGCAAGCTTGGGCTCAGATGCGAGGAAGGCTGAGAACGCAGGCCAAGGGGTACTCGGCACGACGGAGGGCAGAGAAAGCCACTGGAAGGGTTCAGGGTGCAGTGGGGAAGTCAAACGAGTCAACGGACCTCCGGGATTTCCTGATTGGAGGCGGCGGGGGAGCGAGGCCCGGGTTACAGGGGGAAGGTCAAAAGAGACAACCGAGCTCGGGGCGCCTGGACGCCGGTGGGGAACTAAGGGTCCCCGTAGGGCGGCTGGAATCCAGGGCCTGTACCTCTTAGGAGGGTCACAGGCCGGTCCACGAGGAGGTCGAAGGCCTTGGTCAAGTAGGTGACGGGGTTCGGGAGCGACGTCTGAGGCGAGGGCGCTGGCGTGCGGCGCGGGGGTTCAGGGTACACGTCCTTGTCGTAAGGGTCCGGCATGGCAGCGGGGGTCTCACTACCGGTCTCCGCTGGCTTGCTACGAGCCTGCTCACACTATTAGCCCTACGGAGGACGCCGGGCCGCTGCGCCTGCGCGGTGGAGCAGATATTGCGCCTGCGTGGTGGGTGTTGGGTTTCGGGGCGGCCGCAGGGCATCATGGGTCTAGTGGCTTTCTGCGGGCGCCCCCGCGTGGGACCTGGCGGCGTTGCACCCGCGGCCAGTGAGCAGCAGGAGTAAAGACTTAGTCCGGAGTGGTGGGGCACTTTATAACCCTGGCACTCAGGAAGCTAAGGCAGGAGGATCACTGAGGCTTGGAGACCAGCCTGGCTACATAGTGAGTTTAAGTCCAGCCTGAACTACGTAATGAGACCCTGTTTAAAAAAACAAAAACAAAAACAAAAACAAAAACAAAAAACAGCTGGGTGCATGCCTGTAATTCTACCATTTGAGAGGCTGCGGCAGGAGGATCACCACGAGTTTGAGGTCAGCCTGCGCTACGTGGAAAAACCCTGTCTCAAAAAAGGAAAAAACAGAAACAAAAACGAAAACCCAGTTCGTCTAGGCGCTGCTGTGTGTCAGGTGCTGTGCCAAGTGGAGTAGGAAGCAAGCTAAACATGGCTTGGCTCTTATAGAAAATAGCCTGGTAGAGCACACACGACAAAGAAGTGAATGAATAACACGAAATACCAAATTCTGGATTTGTTCAGCCCCTATAGCCTTCTCTACACCTCTGCTGTCTCTGTCAAGGCATCACATAGACTGGCCAAGCCACCACAGAGTCTAGAAACACAGGAACATCAGATCTGCAAATTTTGAACTCTCAGAAACACAGAATTTTAACATTTTTGTAGCATAAAATCTTAGTATCCAGTGATACAAAATCTACAAATTCTAGGAATATGTTAGTTCTAGAGATTATGTGATTCTGGGAAGCTCCTATGGTCCCAGAGATTTTAACTTTTTTTCATTCAAAATTTATTTTTAAGATTTAAATTCATAAAATAAATGTTTATGAGTCATAGGCTATTAGCTATAATAATTTTTTGTTTGTTTTTTGAGACAGGGTTTCACTACGATGTTCAGGCTGGCCTTGAACTCACTTTGTAGCCCAGGCTGGCCTCAAACTCATAGCAATCCTCCTTCCTCAGCTTTCCAAGTGCTGGAAGTATGGGTATGTGCCACCACATCTGGCATCATAGGCCACTAGAGTCAGGAATCTTGATATTTTTGTTTTTTGGCAGTAATAAAGATTGAATCCAGGGCTGGGAATATAGCTCAGTGGCACAACACCTGCCTGGCAAGCACAAGATCCTGAGTTCAATTCCCAGTACCCCCACCCCCCAAAAATGATTGAACCCACAGCCTTTGTACTGAGCTACATCCCGGGTCATTTATTTATTTATTGTCTTTTTGAGACAAGGTCTCACTATGCAGTTCAGGCTAGCCTTGAACTTACTTTTTAGCCCAGGCTGGCCTTGAACTCATGGCAATCCTCCTGCCTCAGCCTCTTGAGTGCTGGGATAACAGCATATACCACCGTGGTGGTTTATTTATTTATTGACAGTCTCACTAAGTCACTAAATTGCCAAGATTGGGTTTGAACTTGTGATCTTTCTGCCTCAGCCTCCCAGAGTGCTGAGATTACAGCGGTGCCCAGCTAGACATCATGATGGGATATATGGTCAGCCCTCCTTGCCCTATCTCCCTGTCCACCTCTTTTACCCCGTATGTCCAGTTTAGTCTCACAGCTCTCAGGAAGCTGGAAATTTTCGCAAATAGGACTCACTCAGATTCTCCTCTTGACTACCGCCTGTGAAAAGCCCCTAACTGGGGTACCTCACCACTACCAGGCCCAGTTGGTCCTGGGAGGGTTAAGACTCAAGCCCTGGACATAGAGGAAGGATCAGGGCTGGCTCTAGGTGTCCCGACAACCCAGGCTGCTCATCTGATGCCCCACCCTGTGCTGCTTCTGGCACTGGGGACCATGCTGGCCACATGGAATGAACGAGCTCCTCTGCCCTCTGCCAGGGTCTAAATCTGGGACCTGGCTGCTGTGTATCCTGGCTCTGCCACTCGCCCTCTGTTGCCTGGTGGGAAGGCCCCTTTCTGACCTGCAGAGATCGCCTGGCTGTCATGGTCAGTGGGCTGGGGGTGGATCTGGAACAAATTGACATTCCTGGGGCATGGGCCGGTGGGTATCACTCAGCTATCCTCCAGGCAGGGACAGTCCTCTTGACTGTAAGGGTAGGGAAGTTGGAGGAGGCAGCAATGGGCCACAGCTGAGCTGCTAGGCCTGGAAGGAACAAGACATGGACAGGTGACAGCAGTCACTCTGCTCAGTGTCTCCTAATCCTCTGGGTCCCACCATGCTGAGCGCAGAGAGGCAGGAAGCCATTGATGTGGAGGCCCCAACCCTAAATTTGTACCCCATGTGACCCCCCTCATTTCTATAGACAGACTGGGCAGCACTGAGGACCACCTGGCCCTCTGCCTGGGGTCTCCGGCCTATTTTCCTTGTCTGAGTTCTGGGACCTGCCCGATGCCATTACCAGGAGACCCCAGCTCTGACCTCCCTTTTTCCTGTGCCCCAGTCCCACCGGAAGTTCTCTGCCCCACGACATGGACACCTGGGCTTTCTGCCCCACAAGAGGAGCCGTCGGCACCGGGGCAAGGTGAAAACATGGCCAAGGGATGACCCCAGCCGGCCCGTGCATCTCACAGCCTTCCTGGGCTACAAGGCGGGGATGACCCACACCTTGCGGGAGGTGCACCGCCCGGGACTCAGTGAGTCGCTGCGGGACACATGGTGGGTGGTAGAGGGACTTCCAGATGCTAGGAGCCAGAATTGCTCTCTGATCCAGGATAGGGCATGGTCCTAAAAAGGTCCCTGCCCAAGTGACTCAGGACAGTGACAGATCAGAGTGGCAACAACTCAGATGGATTGTCACTGCCTTCATTTTACAAATAAGGAGCATAGAGTAGCTAAGAGACTAGTCAGTCCGTGGAGGAACTGGAATTCAAAGGTGGATACCAGCCCTCATTTCAACCCACTGGACAGGATGCCTGTACATTTTGACCATTTGGGAGGGATATATATATAATCTTGTTTTGGAGACAGGGTCTTGCTATGTAGTTTAGGCTGGCCTTGAACTTACTGTGTAGCCCAGGCTGGCCTTGAATTTGAGGTGCTCCTGCCTCAGCCTCTTGAGTTCTAGGATTACAGACAAGCACCTCCACACCTAGATGCTTTTGTTTTATTTTCAAATAATTATAGATTCCTAAGTAGTTGTAAGAAATAACCAGATACTGACATGGATAGTCTGCCCCCTTATGCAGGTTTCCCAGTTCTGCACTCACTGTGTGTGAGTTCTGTGCACTTTGTCACCTGTGTCAATCTGTTCACCGCTGCCTCAGTCCAAATCCAGAGCACTCTCTCCTCGCAGGGTCCCTAGGTTACCTTGTGTCCCATGCTCTACCGGCCCCTCCCTAGCCTCCTGGCAACACTCAACTGTTCTCTATCTCTCCTCATACAGATTTCTCCTTTGCTTCTTTTTCTTTTAATGTGTTAAAGTATGTATAATATAAAATGTACTGTCTTGGCCATGTACAGTGGCACATATGCTTGTAATTCCAGCTACTCAGGAGACTGAGTCAGAAGGATGGCAATTTTGAGGGCAGACTGGGCAGTGTATCGAGATTTTTTTCTTTTTTTCTTTTTTCTTTTCTTTCTTTCTTTCTTTCTTTCTTTCTTTCTTTCTTTCTTTCTTTCTTTCTTTCTGTGGCACCAGGGATTGAACTCATGACCTCACACTTGCCAAGAAGGCACTTAGGCCACTGAGCTAGATCCCCGGCCCTTGAGATTTTTTCTTAAAATAAAATTTAAAGCCAGGCATAGTACCTAAACTCCCATTACTCTGGGAAATTGAGGCAGGAAGACGGTGAGTTCAAATTCAGCCTGGGCACTTCAGTGACTTAGTGATACCCTGTCTGAAATAAAATTTTAAAAGGGCTAGGAAACGGGGGTGGTAGCACATGCCTGTAATCCTAGCATTCAGGAGGCCAAGGCAGGAAGATCCACACAAGTTCGAGGGCAACCTGGGGTACAGAGTGAGTTCAAAACCAAACTGAACTAGCCAGGGATTTAGCTCAGCAGCATAAGCACTTGCCTGGCAAGGGTAATGTCGTGAGTTTGATCCCTGGTACAAAAAAAAAAAAAAGCCAGGTGTAGTGGCACACTCCTGTAATCTCAGCACTCAGGAAGCTGACGCAGGAGGATCACTGCAAGTTCAAGACCAGCCTGGGCTACAAAGTGAGCTCAAGGCCAGCCTGAACTGCATAGCGAGACCCTGTCTCAAAAAAAAAAAAAAGAATCTGAAAGAAAACTGGGGGAAAATATATGAATCAATTCTTAATATCTTTGAATACTTAAAAAGGATTAAGGAAATGTTTCATTTTTGTAGTATTAGAGATTAAACCCAGGGCCTCATGCACATACTAGACGAATGGTGTACAACTGAGCTACATCCCAACATTTACCTTTTTTAATGTGGTGCTGGGGATTAAATTCAGGGCCTTCATACTAAGCTACATTCACAGTTTTTTTTGTCTTGTTTTTGTGCTGGGGATCCTGCTCACAGCCTCAAGCTTGCCAGGCAGGTGCTGAGCTGCTGAGGTATATCCCTGCCCAAATTTC
>RJWT010042366.1:0-12150 GCA_004365215.1 Cuniculus paca
TTAGGAGGTGGGACCTTGGGGTATGACCTGGAAGGGTTTATCTCCTTTCCTGGCTCCTCCTGCCTCTGCTTCCTGGCTGACATGAAGTAGGCAGCTTTCTTCTGCTATACCCCCTCCCCCATGCTATTTCTGTGTTGGAGCAGGCTGACTCCAGGCTGAAACTTTTAAAAGTCATGAGCCCACACTTCTCCTTTAAATTGTGGGTATTGAATATTTTGTCCTGTGACAAGGAAAGTGACTAAAATACAGTTCATGGTCATTTTAACTTTGGGGAAGAGGCAGAAGTCTCAGTGTTGTATTCAGGGAAGCAGGTAGATGAACACACACTGTAATGTTTTACAGGCCTCCCTTCCCATTGGGTGGCATTCAATAGGAGAATGCAGCATATTTTTTTACTCATACCTCATAAAGACAAGAAAGAAGACTTTCAGAACTTCAGAAAGTGACAAGAACCATGGAATTAATGCCATTGAAGTGAGGGAGGGTGTTCTGAGGGGGGTTGACATGTTCACAACAGGGCTGTAATTCTTGTCTCACTGCTGGGCAGCTCTGAACCACCACGGTACATCATGTGGTGGTTCAGAGCTGGCTTGGACACGTTTATGGCAGCGTGCCTTTTACCATAGTAAATTTTAAAAATTTTAACGTTCGCCATATAAATGGATCATGCCTCATACATTCCCAGCCCTTTTTATTTTTGTGTATTTTGAGACAAGATCTTGCTAAGTCACTAAATTACCAATACTGGGCTCAAACTTGCGATCTTCGTGCCCCAGCCTCCCATACTGTTGAGATTACAGTTGTACACCACCAATCCCAGCTTGAATTGTGTTCCTGACAATGGGACAAGTTAAGGTTACCTGTTGTGGAGGAGGAAATTTATAAGATTTTTATTTATCCTGTTAGGTAGTCTTGTAAAGCTGAATTTTAGGTGAGTGACTGAGGAGGCATGTAGTGGCCCTCTGAATGTCTCCAAATCCCATCGAGTGGATACAACGTCAAGTTTTTCTTCCAGTTCACTTTTTCATGGCAGCACAGGCAGTTGCTGTTGGAAATCCCTGAGTCCTTTGAGTGCTTCCAGAGTGGATAGGGAGCCTAAAGGTAATTCCAGGGACTGGAATGGAAAGGGAAGGTCTGGCATGGGTGGACAGAGGGATGGCAAATGTAGAAATTTGAAGGGAACATATCAAAGGATTCAGGGGAACCAAAGGGGAAGCAGAACATAGTAAAAGAAGGAGGGAATGGGAAGGAAAGGTCTTATAGGAGCCAATTTGGAGAGATCTTATTTTCCCAATTTGTGCACATTATCATGACAACAAGAAAGGAAGTGGACAGTGTTGGGAAAGCATGTGAGGAGCATATACCATCAACTGAGAAGTTTTTGTTTTGTTTTGTCTTTTTGCGGCACCGGGGATTGAACTCACGACCTCGCACTTGCCAGGCAGGTGCTTAGGCCACTGAGCTGGATCCCCAACCCCAACTGCGAAGTTTTTATAGGAGAAAACAGGATAAAATAGAACAGAAAGCCTTCACAGATTAAGGAATCTTCTAGTCCAGGGAGTTACACAATATATTCCCATTCAGAAGAAAGAACTGGTAAGAAACACTTCCAGACCAGGAAGTCTGGAATCCCCACTCAAGACAAAACCAGAAAGAAAAACGTGAATTTGTTTCATTAGGCTTTCACTAGTATCTAATGTGCCTTAAATGAGCATTCTTTTTTATTAGCATGTATTAATTATACAGAGTAATGGGCTTCACTGTGACATTTTCTTTTTTTTTTCTCACTGTGACATTTTCATACATGCATATAATATACTTTGATCATGTCCTCTCCCTCATTAACTTCCCTTATCCTTTTCCTCCCCCTTCCCCAATGCTTTTCCTCTTCTCTTAGTCTCCCTTCTACTTTCATGTTGTCTTTTTTCTTTTTCTAGCTTCCATATATGAGAGAACACACGCAATTCTTTTCTGAGTCTAGCTTATTTTATGTAATAGGGTGATCTCCAGTTTCATCAATTTTCCTGAAAATGACCTGATTTTGTTTACTTTCCTGGCCGAATAAACACTCCATTGTGTATATATACCATGTTTTTTAAAAGGAACTTTTGTCACCCTCAATTTTGTCTTTATAAAAGTTCTGCGCCGGGCGTGGTGGCTCACGCCTGTAATCCCAGCACTCGGGAGGCTGAGACAGGCGGATCATTGTGAGTTCGAGACCAGCCTGGGCTACAAAGTGAGCTCTAGGCCAGCCTGAACGGCATAGTGAGACCCTGTCTCAAAAAGGCAAGGCCTGGGGATCTAACTCAGCGGTCTAAGCGCCTGCCCGGCAAGCGCAAGGTCGTGAGTTCAGTCCCCGGTGCCGAAAAAAAAAAAAAAAAGTTCTGCAAGCTCTAAGAATCTGATCCATTCTCAAATTGTGATTTCCTAATTTTATACCAATGGCTTTTAGGCAGACATTTCAACTTGTTTCTTCCACTCTAGTGGCATATTTTAATCTGTTTACAGGAATATAAATCTGTTGTCTTATCTTTTTGATTGTGAATATATCTGAAATAATAGTTATCTTTACTCTTATTTTCTTATTTACTCTTTTTTTAAATTTTTTTATTTTATTTTAAAGATAGTAAAACCCAAAAAAACCAAAACAAAATAAATCCAATCAAAACACAGCAGTGAAATTGGTACAGAACATCAAAGCAGGGTAATAGGAAAACAACAATGGCTACTACAGTATATCCTGTTATCTTCACTTTAGTTTTCCATTCCATCAGATATAGCAAAATCAGACCAAAACAAAACAAAATAAAACCAATCAAAACAAAATACTGAGTAAAGGAAAAAAAATTAATAAGAATAAAACAAAACAGTGAGAACATTATTAGACTTCAAAACCAAGACAGAAGAAAATCCCCCATATTTGCTGTATTGTATACTGTTACCCTCCCTATACATGCTGAGACTGTCAGCCCCATGCCTGTGAATTCAACCTAATAATACAATCCTTTGGTTGCTTTTTGTACCTCATTTGCTATCAGCCTAGGCTGACCTCCAAAGCGGCTGGTGGCTTATGGGGTGAGAGGGTTTGGTGATTTTCAGCCTGCGTGCCAGTAGGCTTACAGGAGGCACTGACTTTTCTCCTCCTGGGTCCTGCATGATCTGCACTGCTTCCCAGAAAGGCTGGCTAGTTGGATCACTGATCGGCTTCTCCCAGTCCCAGCATGGCAAATTCTCAGGAGTTGCTGACTTTTCTTTCTCCTTATTTATTCTTTTATTCCTATGATCTTATTTATCCTCACTTGTCCCTATATTCTTTTATTCCCTTAACCAGCCTCCATAGTATCTATCCCATACTTTAATGATCTCTCCACAACGTGCATTGTATTTTCTCACTCTGTAATGTCATTACATGTGCTCTTACTCTCATTTGCCACAGACCTATTCCAAAATGAGAACCATATTATTTCAGGTGTGAACTGCTTTAATTTCTCTTTGGATTTGCTATGATTTTTTTTACTGACTTCTTTCAGTTTATATTGTCGATATACTAAAAATATCACTTCTTATATGAAATGTAAATTATTCCTTTTTAAGAGCTGACACAATACCTTGTTTAGTCATTCCAAATGTATTTCTCTCTTTGAGAATTCTATTTGTTCAAGTCTTCTAATTATACTTCATGTGGGCTAGGAAAGTAGTTCAATAGTAGAACACTTACTTAGCTTGATTACAGCCCTGAGTTCAGCCCTCAGTGGGGATATATATATATATATATATATATAGATAGATAGATAGATATAGATATAGATATATATCTATATATAGTATTTTATTCCATAGAACTAGACCTTTCATTATATAGCAGATACTATATGTCTCCTGTAGATTCTTGTGCAGTTAGCCAACTACGAAGCTCAAGGATGCAGTAGTCCACACAAAAATACCCTCGCTTCTGACACCAGCTGTAAGTTAAGGACCAGCACCTCCCTTAGGTTTCATAATTTGCTAAAAGGACTCTCTTAACCACTTTCTTGTCCCTAGGACAAAATACTCAGCACCTAGAGTATGTTTTTCTGATTCTCTACTTTCAACAGTAAGTACATCACAGTTATATGGGCCAGTAAGGTCTAGATTCCAGACCAGTGTCATTTTAAACTCTAGGAAATGAATTCGAGAAAGTGCATTGGTGAGGGAAGCTAAATGGAACTGAAGAAAAATGAGTGGAAACATCTTATGCCACTTAATAAGGCATGAAGAGATAAACAGGATTTCATCTCAGCCTAAATAATTTTCCTTGTCACATTGTTTACTGTTTATACCCTGGTTAGTCACTTCATTATTTCTGAGTCTTCTCATTCCAACAGAAACTCCTCTTTCACTATTTTTTGTCTACTGCTTACTTCTCCCTGGGTTTATTATACCTTCTCCATTCAACTATAGTTACAGCATGCCAATGATACAAGTGTTTTTAGTTCATGCCATTTTTTCTCATTTTAATGGTGAAGCAGAATTTGTGTTCATGTTTTATACATTTTCTCTTCACTTATATGAAGACTTACAGTGTTGTTACTTGTATTCTTTTCTAGAAGATGGAAAGGCTGAAGATGTTTTAGTGAAGTTCAGAGAATACCAAGACATGCATTCTAGATCAGTTGTATTCATCAATCACAAAAAAACACCTAAGGAGAGAAGTAACATTTATGGGAAAACCCTTACTCTAGGAAAGAACCATGTTATTTCAAAAACGACATTCTATGAACATAAATCTGATGGAAAAGTTTTGAAAAATATTTCCAAATTAGTTATTAGAAATATAAACCCCGTAAAAGAAAAGGTTGGTGAAAGTGATGGGTGGGAAAAATTAATCCTCAATACTAGGCATGAAAAAATTCATCCTGCAGTAAATCTCCATAAACAAACAGAAAGGGATCTCAGTGGTAAACAAGAGCTTACTCAGCAGCAGCAAGTTCAAATTCCAGAGCAACCATTTGAATATAATGAATGTGATAAGTTCTTCCTTATGAGAGGCATGTTACTTTCACATAGTAGAGCTCACAAAGGAGAAAGAACATTTGAATACAATAAGGATGGAATTGGTTTCATGGAAAAGTGTGATCTGGGTATCCATCCCCATCATCTTATGGAAAAGAAGCCCTCTGTATACAGCAAATATGGGAAGTTCCTTGGCAGAAAGTCTGTTTTTATTATGCATCAGAGATCTCAAACAGAAGAGAAACCCTTTCAGTGTCCTTACTGTGGAAACAGCTTCAAAAGGAAGTCGTATCTTACCGAACATCAGCGAATTCACACAGGTGAGAAACCCTATGTTTGCAATCAGTGTGGAAAAGCCTTCCGGCAGAAGACAGCCCTCAATCTTCATGAAAAAACACATATAGAGGGGAAACCCTATCTTTGTCTTGATTGTGGAAAGTCCTTCCGCCAGAAGGCAACCCTCACTAGACATCACAAGACACATACAGGAGAGAAGGCCTATGAATGTACTCAATGTGGAAGTGCCTTTAGAAAGAAGTCATACCTCATCGATCATCAAAGAACTCACACAGGTGAGAAACCATACCAGTGTAATGAGTGCGGGAAGGCATTTATCCAGAAGACAACCCTCACTGTACATCAGAGAACTCACACAGGAGAGAAACCCTACATTTGTAATGTATGTGGGAAGTCCTTCTGCCAAAAGACAACCCTCACTCTCCATCAGAGAATTCACACAGGGGAAAAACCCTACATTTGTAACGAATGTGGGAAGTCCTTCCGCCAGAAGGCAATCCTTACTGTTCATCACAGGATACATACGGGAGAGAAATCCAACGGATGTCCTCAGTGTGGGAAAGCTTTTAGTAGGAAATCAAACCTCATCCGTCATCAGAAAACTCACACAGGAGAGAAACCATATGAATGTAAAGAATGTGGGAAGTTCTTCAGTTGTAAGTCAAACCTCATTGTCCACCAGAAAACTCACAAGGTAGAAACCATAAGGATTCTGTAAGTGATGTAACTTTTTTGTGAAACTTTTTAAGTCCTGGTAAACCCTATAGCTGGTGTTGCTTGCAAATATAATAATATTCAATGATTTAAGATACTATGTTATATATTTACTCTTTTCTGTCCTATGAAACATGCACACACACATACATATGCACAATTTCTGAATAAATTAGATAATAAATTAAACAATGAGAACCTTTGAGGGAAAAAAAATCCTAAATTTTTAAATTAGATTTAGGACACTAAATCCCTGGCCCTAAAAATATGCAATTTTTGGTCATCTCATATTTAAACCTTCTATTAAATTGCTAAAAAAAATTTAAAATTGTTTATTTTTATTTCAATATTTGTCTTTTTGTGAACCAGTAATAAGCAGTTGGCTGACTGGCAGTACTCCAAGGATATACTGTGAATAGAAGTGCTTTAAAGGAAGGAAGTGAACTTTTATTTCTCATAGCAAATATGGAGTCAATTGCTACTTCCTTAAAGTTACTCATAGTTTTAATTTCTAACACTATAAATTAGTTTTGCATATTAAAAACCTTTATATAAATTGGATTATTTAACATATAGCCTTTAATATCCAATGTGTCTCTAAGTCTCATGATCAATGCATGTGGCAGAAACTCATTTATTTTCATTCTGTATAGAATTCTATTATATCAGTGTATAATAATTTATCTATTCTATTATTGATGGACTTTTACATTGTTTACAGCCTAGGGTCATAATAAATAATGCTTCTGAGAACAGATTTGTCTTTTGCTTTTTGTATATACTTAAATGGTAGAATTCCTGGGTCTCAGGGCACATGTATGCTCAGTCACCTTTGGTAGATAACTGCCAAATAACTCAGGACTTTCACACAATAAAATTTATTCTGAAAAGAAATGACTATTCAATATTATGAGGTTTCAAACCACAGAAATGATACTACAGAAAAATTTTATCAGTGGTATTAGGCAAACTGGGAATGTGAATACAATGCACATAGAAATGCTTTAGCCACACGCCAAATCCTAACCATTTAACAGTTTACCCCAAGGTCTCTCAGGTAGCACTATCCCAAGTGTCTCTTGGGCATTGTCATTTCAACCGGTCAATTCTTGTATTGAATAAATTTGATAAAATTGTCATTTTTATATTTCTCGTTTTATTAACTTATAAAAATTAATGAAAAAGGGCCAAGAATTTAGCTCAGTGGCTCAAACGCCTGCCTGGCAAGTGCAAGGTCATGAGTTCAATCCCTGGTACCAAAAAAAATTGCATATATTTTCATTGTTTTTTTTTGTTTTTTTTTTTGGTACCAAGACTCAAACTCATGACCTTGCACTTGCCAAGCAGGCACTTATGCCACTGAGCTAAATCCCTGGCCCTAAAAATATGCAATTTTTGGTCACCTCATATTTAAATAATTGGACTGGTAAGTGATTAATGTAGCAGACTAATATAATATGTGGTTTCCTTTTCCCACCATTAATGCCTTGTTATTGAAGTAAACAAAAGGTTATACTAGAGAAAGGCAAGCACCCAGTATTTCCCTTGGTTAATATCAGAGAATACTAACTAGAGAGAGCTCCTATGAAAGTACTGCAGTCGGAGGATGGGTAGAAGGAATGTGGCCTTTATTGATGGCCTTTGTCTTACTGGTCATACAGAAATGTTGGATATGGAAAAGCTTGTACAAGTGTTACACAAAATTAAAGAATTCACCTTGGATAGGAACTCTTTTAAATGAGTAGGAGAATGGCTTTCATCATACCTCACTCCTTATAAAATTTCAAAGAAATTATACCAAAAATAAAGAATGGTTACATTCTTATTAAATTTCATTGATTAAAAGACCTTGGTTACCTTACCTGTCTGTGTAGATGCATACTTTATAACTTTGTAAAAACTAAAATAGCTCCCAAAGACCTGCTGTAAATAAGACAGAAGTAAGTCTGCCTTCAAAAGATTCCGTACAGAGAGGCAGAAGGATCATAAATTCAAGTCCAACCTGGACAACCTAAGCACTTAGTCTCCAAAAAAAAAAAAGTGGCTCGGAATGTAGCTCAGTGTGAAGGCCCTGGATTCAATCCCCAGTACCAAAAACAAAAATGTACAGAGACATTTCTAGCAAAATCCCATGAACTAAGAGGCAAAAAGAAACCAAGATATGGAATCCAGTGAAGTTAAGTAAAACCATATCCTTCTGTGAGGCATTTCTGAAATTTTTTTTTAAAGTCTAGTGAATTTTCATTTTATAATAGCTGTTTACATGTAATATGCTTCTTCCACGAATTTTTGGTCCAGTAGTTATATTTTTCCATTAAATATCATTTGACTATATTCCAGAATCCTGCTTCAAAATTTTTTTTAAATTGAGACTCTTTGTTTCTTTTGCATTTTTAGGGATTTTCACTTTATGAATTGATATATGAAATGAAGACTTTCCATCTAATTGATCCATTTCTGTGTTAAGGGCATCTCTGTGGAGCAAACATGATTTTAGAATTCAGCTCTAATCCAAATATATACAGTGGAATAGGAATCATTTTGCCAATTCATACTTTGTAGACCTAACTGCAAGACCATAGACATATGGAAAGATAACCATGAGTTACAAGACTAAGACCCCACAGAGCACACTCATGTCATGCTTTTATTTAAAAGCAAATGGTGTGGCTCATTAAAAACAGAGTAGCATGGAGCGGGGTGTCTGAGAATAATCTAGGTGCAAGCTCCTCATTATCTGTATTCCATAAAAGACTGCACAGTCTCTGGATTGAACCACTAAATTACATGAATGTTGGCTTTGAGAGTGCTTAAGGCAGAAGTTCTCTGCAGGAGTTCTTTGTTTGCCGATTACACTCAAGCCAAATTATCTAATTGGTTATATAAATTGAGAACCACCAGTAAACAAACTGCCTGCGGTGGAGATGTCTCCAGGGAAGTAGCAGATTTTAAACTACCTCATATCCTACTCCCTCATCTCAACCAGAGACAAATCCAGATACCCAGGCATCACAGAGATAATATTAGAACTTTGCAATTCAACTATGAATCCAACCGTTTATCCCACAATAAAGTTTTTCAATTCTTATGTATTTTCTGATGATATATATATGACAAAGCACGTATATTCACTCCCTGTGCCCCCAGTATTAAACAGTGCATGCTGCATTTCAGACATGGACATTCCTTGCCAGATAGCGCTGGATTTCTCTATTCGATTTCTGGTCAGCATTCCAGCCAGGCTTGTAAGGTGCTGGCTCACAAGAAATATGCAGTAGTAAAAAGCTTGGGCCCCAGCGGGCATGGTTTCACAGATGTATAATCATAGCATTCTGAGAGGCTGAAGCAGTTCATGAGTTTGAGCCTAGACTGAAAGCAAGACTCTTGTCTCAAAATTTTGTTGTTTTGTTTTGTGGCACTGGGGATCAAACTCACAACCTCACGCTTGCCAGGCAGGCACTTAGGCTGCTGAGCTAAATCCCCAGCCCTTCTGTCTCAAAATTTTAAAAGGGTCAGTGGGGCAGGGGGTGGGGTCCTGAGTTCAATTCCAAGTACCACAAAAAAGAAAAAATGGGCCTCTACACTGGTGTCCACCATACACTTGGAAGGTTCAAGCATTTGAGATACTCATTTATAATCTTGGGCTATTCAGAATTCTAGGAATACCAAGTACTGATAAGGAATGTAGTAAATCTCACACTGCTAACACAAATGTAAAATGGTAAAGGCAATCTGGAAAACAATTTGTCAGTCTCTTAAGAAGCTGAACATACACTTCCCCTATGACCCAGCAATCTCATATTTAAGTATTTAGTCTGGAAAAATGAAAATTTGTTTTCATCCAAGAGCCTGTACAATAAGTCCCCAATTTATGAACGTTTGAGTTGCGAACTTTCACAGGTGCACTGTATAAGATTCACTTTGTCAGATTACTAATGAACCCGATTTATGAACTTTCTCCTAGACTGGAACTCATTCATAATTCAGTGACATAATGCCGAGTGCAGTGGTACACACCTGTAATCTCATTGCTCAGGAGGCTGAGGCAGAGGATTGCATTAATTTAAGGCCATCTTGGGCTACATAGTGAGTTCAAGGCCAGTCTGAACTATGTAGTGAGACCCTGCCTCAAAGAAAAAAAAAAAACCACAACAAAAGACATACTTTGGGGACTTGTACATGCATGTTTATAGTATCGTGTATAACCACCCCAAACTGGAAAGAGCAGAAGTGTTCAATGGGTAAATACAGTGTGATACATCCACACAATGGAGTACTGTTCAGCAATAAAAATGAATTACTGTTGTATACAACATGAATGAACTTCAAATGCATTATACTACAAGGAAAAAAGTCTAAAATGTTACATTACTATATGATTCCATTACATGACATTCTGGAAAGGCAAAAATATTAAGCAGAATTGATCAGTGGTTACCAATGTTTGGGATTGGGGGAGGGTCTCAATACAAAGGGGTTGCATGAGAAATTCATTGAAGTATTGGAATTGTTTTGTATCCTGTTTGTGGTCATAGATTCCAAAATCTATACATGTGTAAAAATATTAGAAGCATACACACAGAGAAAGTGAATGTATTGTGTGTTAATTTTCTAAAAATAAATTTTTTAAAATGTCTAGATCTATTTTCTAACTTTATTATCAGTAGGCCCTCCTGATTATACCCCACTAAAGAGTTTAGACGGCTTCTGAATCGTATGACCAGTAACCTCCAAACACACATACACACACACACTGGCTTTACCCACATGGCCTCTTAATTACTTGCTCTTGGGTCAACTCAACCACAAGACAAAGAAGACAGTGCCCTTGGTCTATGTTTATAAATTCCATCCACAAGATCATCCCCCACCTAGAGTTGCAGGTTTCATGTTTGGGGAAGGATAGTTAGCACACCTGGTGACAGTGTAACATGGGCTGTGTGTTTTGCAGGGCATTCTCCAAAGCAGGTAACCATGGCTGACCCAATAGACTTATCCCCATCCATGCACATGAAGCCACTGGGATTGATGCTAAGTGGGACCAGTTTGCTTCTACCTCTTAGTTCTAAGCAGTATTCTTATTTACAACACAGTCCTATATGAAGATGTCCGTGTACACTGTATTCTAGATTATGGTACCCCATCCTGGCAGAAGATGCCCTTTGAAGCTTCACACATTGGCTGTACTTTCAGAAGCCCATTCTGGTGCTTTACCAGGAGAACATGCAGATGTAGCATATGTACCAGAAATTCATCCCATCTTTATAGGCTAATCTTGCATATTTTTGCTGCAGAGTGAATTTGCTGGTAAGATGCTATGTTGTGTGAAATAACATGCCTTTGTATCAGGCATTCTGTGAGCCCTCGGATGGTAGTAATTGTTGAGGACTTTTGAACGGAAAGGGCAGACCCATATATACCCAGAATAGTTGTCTGTTTCTGAGAACAATCTCTAAGCCCTTGCAGGATAGAAGAGGTTCAGTTTGGTCAACCTGACTTGATACCGTGTAACTGATTGGTCTTATCAAAAAGTAGGGACCACCGAAGATTCAGCTTTGCTTTCTCTTGCTGAAAGATCAAACCCTCAGAAGCAGCAGTGTCAGTATAGTAAGTACCTGACTTATGAACAAGTTCTGATTCCAGGAGCGTGTTTATAAGTTGGATTTGTTGATAATCTGACAAAGTGAGTCTTATACAGTCCATCTGTGAAAGTTCACAATTCTAATATTCATAAATCAGTGACTTACTGTACTCAGTGAAATAGAAGCCATCTATATGCTGTCTTTGCAACTGTTACCAATTTATATATGTGCTATAATGCCAGAATTAGAGGGAAGATGATTAAGTCTGGTTAATAACAACCCAACACCCATACTTGGAAGTTAAGCGACACTTTTATTTATTTATTTATTTTTATTTATTTATTTTTTTTTTGCGGCACCGGGGATTGAAGCAACACTTTTATAGTCGATGCTGTCTTCAGGATGTTAATGACATACCATGTCTACTCTCATGTGTCCATCTATATGCGGGTACCATTAGAGTCTATTATTATATGATAGTTTTATGCATCAGCTTGGCTAAGGTACAGATCCAAGTTATTTAAACACTAATCTAGGTATTACTATGAAGATACTTGGTAGATGG
>RJWT010042367.1:0-12055 GCA_004365215.1 Cuniculus paca
GTGGCACAGAAAAGATACCCTTAAGGAGGATTACCAGATAAGATACAGAATGCCCACTTACATTTAAATTTTAGATAAACAATAAGTAAGTTTTTAGTATGAGGATGTTCCAAATATTGTGTGCAACAGTGTTTATATGATTCAAATGTACTTGGGCCTCTGTGTGTGTGTGTGTGTGTGTGTGTGTTACTGGGGGTTGGACCTAGGGACTCTTGATTACATCCCTAGTGCTTTTTAAAATTTAAGACAGGGTCTTGCTAAACTGCCCAGGCTGATTTGAACTTGAGACACTCCTGTCTCAGCCTCCCAAAGTAGCTGGAATTATAGGCATGTGTCACCATGCCCAGCTGAATTTTTTTTTAAAACCTGGTTATCCTGCTCCTAAAGTAGGATAGCTAGGCAAGTACCACTACATACAACTGGCTCTCTACATACATGAGTTTCATATCTATGGATTAAAACTACCTACATAGAAAATATTCAGAAAAATATTATGTCTGTACTGAATGTATAAATGTTTTCCTTGTCATTATTCCCTAGCATTCACACTGTGTTAGACATGACCTAGAGAGATTCAAAGTATGTGGGAAGATACACATAGATTATAGGCAAACACTATGCTATTTTTACATAGGAGACTTTGTGTTCACTGGGTATCCAGGAGTCAGTGCCCTGGATACAGAGAAATAACCATAAGACAACAAGCTACGCTGGGGTGAGGGGTGTAGAATGCACTAGTCACCTTGCCTGTCAACCTTTGGACATTCTCCAAGCATAGCTTGCTTCCATTGTAGAATCAGAAAGTAACAGATCCTTGCATTCCCAGCCTTCTTTGAGCAGAGTTCATCGAGTGCCAGTGAGATCCACCTGCCCCAGCTGCCTAGAAAGCAGGTATTTGGGAAGCAGGTGCCATGCACAGCTCATTCTGGTGGCGGGAGACAGCACCAACTGTGGTTGCACCCAGCATGCAGTGTTGTTGGTGGAGCCTGTGGAGTTCAACACCCAGAAACAATAGCAGGGTTCTTATAACCTAGGTGATTTTGGGCATTGTTCCTGGTTGCAAAGACTCAGTGGCTGGCTTTGGCCTTCACAGGAAGTGTCCAACAAGCCAGTGTGTTTGCTGAATTCCTTTGTATGTTAACTCCAACAGAATTGGTTCTGTTCTTTACCCTTAAAAATTGCAAGCAACAAATGAAATAAAATCTTATCAGGCATGAGGAATTGTGGGAAGAAGAATAAGGAATGAGAGAGGAGAACAGAGGAGGCAGGAATGGGCCTGGGGAGGAGGTGGTACATAAGAAGTTAGGGAAGGTGGCATCCTCAGGGGACGCTTCTGGACCAGGCTGTGCTCATAGAGCCATCCTGGGAGGTAGCAATCAGTTTTTATTGCCTGATGGGCTTCATAAGGTCTCATTTCTATTTGGAGTGCATGGTTCCTGTGTTCTACCAGCTTTTTGCGGGGTGGGGAGGAATTGAGACAGGATCTCGCTGTTTGGTATAGGTTGGCCTTGAACTCGCTATGCAGCCCAGGCTAGGCTTGAACAAAAAAGAATCCTCCTGTCATCCTCCCAAGTGCTGGGATTGCAGGTGTGTGCTGTCATGCCTGGCTTCTACTTGTTTTTAAATTACTGTGGATCAGTCCTGGGTTCTTTCATTTCATCCTGGTTGGGAGAGAGGCAGTCCTGAGTTTCAGCGATGCAAAGCCTCCCCCTAGCTCCAGCGTGATACAGATAAAACCCGGAATTATCTGAAAAGCTTGACGTGGTGGAGGAGCTGTAGCCACACAGCATCGACCTGCATGAGGAAGAGCACTCAAACCAGATGACTGGGAGTGAAAGACTTCAGTGTGAGGGGACCTGCTAAGGTCCAGGCAATGGGCTGGGTCAAGCTGGATGACTCGGGTAGTCCAGCACTGTTCCTTGAATGATAGTGGGGAACAACCCGGCAAAGAGATGATACCCCAGGTTCATGAAGCCCCCAATCTTTCCTGGCCATCCTAAGGTCATAAATATCATAATCCTCAATACTAATTGAGGAAGAAAAGCAAGGGCACACTAGGCTGCCTGAGGGACGCACATGGATGTAGGTTACTTACATGAGTGGCCAAATGATTGTACTAGACATCTAGTTACTTCCGTTCCTGGTAAAGGTATGGGTAGGGATGGAGAAGGAAGGCTAGATTGGTGACAGACTAAATTTAAAAATATTTTCCCTCCTTCGCATCTGAGTACTATGCAAGTAAACTGGTGTGATCCTGCAGTCTTTCTGCACTTCCCAAGCTGCATCCTGTGCCTCCCTGCCCAGGGCTGCTCCTTACTATCTGCGCTCCACCCCCTCCTGCCACAGTCGGGCAGGCACGGAACCCCACACTCACATAGGGAGCACAGAGCCAGGGCTCCGCTGTTGTGCTTGTGACCTGGAAAAATCAATGGTTTCCAAGGTGCCTCAGCATCAAACCCCGTGTGCTTCTGTCTATTCTGTTCCCTCTGTGTGGTACTCTCCGTTCTTCACTGAAAAAACCCATTTGCCCCTCGAGACCCAGATCAAATGTCCGGACTGGGGCGTTTCTCGAGAACTGTCCTCCCATCTACTCTCTCTCTCTAGGCAGAATCCATCATCCTTGATCTTTGTGCTTCAGAGTTGCCTGTCTTTCTGGTATAGGAGACAACCTGGTTTTCAATGTGATACTCCAGCTTCTGACATAGACCCAGGCAAACATCTGGATTCTAGCAACTGTTTCTGAGCTAACTGATTAAGTGCACTCCTTTGTCTTCCCCATATCACATCTAAACGGTCTTCAGTTGTATTTGCGTTTGGTCTAAATAATGAGAAGTGTCCATCATCTTCTAAATGGATAAAGAAGATGTGGTTCTTTTATGCAATGTAGTTCTGTTCTGCAATACAGAAGGATAAGCTTGAGACATTTTAGCTAAATGAATGCCCCTTGACGTCATACTTCTAAGTGAAATAAATTGGTCACACTTGCTCAGATATCTCATGGTTTCTCTGGTGTGCGAAACCAAAAGTATAAATAAGGACCAACATGTATAATAGATATTGAGAAATGGGAAAAAAATCTTCTAATGAAAAGGGGAACAAGAGAGGGAGGAGGGGGAAAGGAAAGAACGGACAGAAAAAGAATAGAGCTGGGGATTTAGCTCAGTGGCATAAGTGCCTGCCTGGCAAGCACAAGGTTGTGAGTTTGATCCCCAGCACCAGTAAATAAATAAATAAATAAATGAAGGAAAAATGAAAACAGAGATTTTGTAAATAAATATGGGAAGAGAGGTTGAAGGAAAGGCAGGGAAATGGGAAAAAAAGAAGCAAGATTTATTACGTACAGGTACAAACTCCATATGATGAATACTATCATTGCATATATCTAAAACACACCAATAAAATAAAAAATAAAAAACAAAATACTGACAAGCATTCATTTCTCTCCATTCATCACAGCAACGTGATGATGCAATGGCCAGCCTATCATAGGCCTCCATGTTATGACTGATTGGATCATCTGTCTTGGTTTAATGCTTCCATTCACAAAATGTTGGTGTTTGAAGAGATCATAGAATGATTTAGGGCAGCCTTCATCCAGTGTGCATTGGTGAGCTCTGCCCACTCATGGGTATATGTCACACAGGTAGGATGTACGTTGGTTTAGCTCAGGTTCTCAGCTGCCACATGGTCAGGTCTTTGTTCAGTTACCACCAGCTTTTGATGGCTATTTTCTGGCGCTGATGGTAGCCATGAGGATGGAAGCTGTTACTGCCAAGGCCATTTCTCTGCCATCCTCTTGATAACAATAATAGTATCTAATGTTTAGTAGCTATCTACTGCTGTCAAGGCATTTTGTTGGGCAAGAGGGACAAAAATTACAACACAACAAATGAATCATACTAGTTCTTAAGTAATCACTCTAGGAAAGGAGATAGACCAGACAGACAATTCCAGTCCAATGGGGAAAGTGTGCAGTGGGAGGTGCAGAAAGCACAAGGTAAGCTGGGAATGTGAGGGGTTGGGAGGGGTGGGAGGTAACAGAGAACTTACTTGAGGAGTTTTTCTGGTGAACAGACTGGGAAGCAGTTCAGGGAGAGGGGATGGAATGTGCTACACGGGAATAATTGTTTGAGGAGATAATTGTTTGGAGCCGCTGAGGTGTTTAGAAAGGCAGTGGTAGGGTAGTAGAGAGATATGAGAGCAGCTGAATAAAGAAGCAGGAGTCAGATCACAAAGGGCCTTCCTTGTTATGCAAAGGAATCGATTTTCATTATGTTGCCATTCAGGATCTTTGGGGAATTGTATGCAGTAGAATGATTGCATTTTAGAAAGACTGCGCTGGTCTCATTAAGATTGAGGTTTAAAGAGGAGGAAGACTGACAAGGATGTGATTTTAGTGTTTAAGGAGAGTAATGGTGAGGGTCTGGACTAAGAAGGTGGAGGGTGCAGGACAAGACGCATATGGTGATATGGGCCAGAGGACAAGACCTGGAGGAGTACCACCGCAGGCTTTGTGCCTTGGGCTCCAAATGAATGGCGGTGATATGTGGAAGATGTGGAGCTATGGTCATCATTTTTATCTCGTGCTTTTGGAAACCCTTGGTAAGGAGGGCTAGTTAAAGCTACTGACACGATCCTGACAGTCCCTGGAAAGAGGCAAGGCAGGTCAAGGACCCCAAGGAACACAGAGGAGACAAGAGGAGAAGGCAGGGAGTAGAGGACCTGGAAAATGTCATGTGGAGGAAGGTGAAACTTTTGAGAAAGTGGCCCCGAGATTAATCACCACAGAGAAGGGAAGGACGTGTTTTTAAAAAGGTGATTTCTGGGAGCATGTCAGGAGGCTGAGATAGGAGGACCCGAATTTCAGGCCAGCCTGGGCTGCATGAGTTCAAGGCCAGCCTGGGCTAGACAATGAGTTTGAGGTTAGCCTGGACTACATGGCAAAACTTTGTCTTAAAAATATTTTTTTAAAGATCATCATTTTAGCCGCTGTGAAAGGCTCTAGGGGAACAATTGCAACAGAATCAGGAAAGCAGTTGGTTCAGAGCCAAAGAGAAAAGTACAAAGAACTCTTACTTTGCTTTTCTCTCTCTCTCTTTCTCCATCTCTTCCTTTCTCATGCTAGAGATTAAATCCAGGCCCTCACACAGGCCAGGCAAGTGCTGTACCACTGAGCCATATCTCTGGTTGTTCACGAGCACAGTTTCTTTCCTTTTCTTTTTGGTACCAGGGATTGAAGTCATGACCTCACACTTGCCAGGCAGGCACCTGTGCCACTGAGCTAAATCCCCAGCCCTATGAGCACTGCTTCTAAGAGCTTGGTTGAAAAGGAGAGAGGATGACAAGTAGAACTGAGCGGTCTTTGAAAGCATACAGTAGGTCCTGGGGGTGTGGCCCAGTGGCACACTTACCTATCATGCCTGAAGGCCTGGTTTCATTCCAGAATGGGGCGGAAAGTAGGATTGACTCGTACCCGCTTTCATGCTGAGAGGAAGGTGCCACATGAGAGGAAGGATGTCAGGGCTGTAATTCACACAGGAAAGAAGGAAAGAGGAGTAACAGAAGGATCTGATTTTTGCAACTCTACTGTTTCATCTTCAAAATGGCAAAAAGACTCATTCATATGTCGCCCACGGGAAGTATAAGCCAGTAAGTATAAACCTAAACCTTAACACAGTTTTGCAGAGAAGCCATTGGATAAATGAATCTTTTTTTCAAGGGCCCGCCTTAGCATTAAAACTGAAAGGACCGATAATGTGTTAGCTGTGACATAGACATGTGCCCAGCACTGCAAAGTGATTAGCATGTGTTTGCTCAATGAATGAGTGAGTCAGTCATGATTTTTGAGGTGTGGTAAGAGGGCAGGGCAGAAAGATTTAGAGGATCCTTTAAAATTAGTCTAACAGAGGAAGCCTTATGAAAACATTTTCTTCCTAACATTTTAAATATCAGCAGCCCAACATTAATTAAATGTCTGTAAAACACTCTCTTTAACAATTGACATCACTCGACCATATTAACTAGGGCTAACTGTCCTTCTAGCAGCCAGAGCCTACTAAATTCTAGACGGTAACAGCCCAGCTGGTTTAAATGGGTTTCCATGGTTACACTCATACTTGTTTCCATGGTTACATTTCCCAGTCCCTCACAGGAGTCAGATATGTATTTGAAATTTTGAAAGATTTATTTCTTTTCTCACCTGCCTACACAGAAATCTAGGGTTCAAAGATATAGGAAAGTTTCCGTGATCCCTTGGGAGGTAAAGAGGGAGACAGTGATAAAATCTGTGACAGATGTAATCTATCCTGGAATGAGAGGACTCAGTGGGGAGATATTGTTGTGGTGGGCTGAAGATTCGATAGGATGAGCCTGAGTATTTGCTGAATTAGAAGAGAAGGGTACCTGGAGTGAGGAAGTGGTATGCTCTTGTTTAGATGTGTGGCTCCTGTGGGCAGGGATGCAAGGTTGTCCAGAGATGAAGGGGGAATTCTACATTAGAGTCCCTTTACAGCGATCATTCGCCTCTTTACACCGTGCTTAACCTGCCTGCATGTATTTCTCCCGCAGTCTTCATTTCAAATCATCTTAGCTCACGTGGTTCAGTCAGGCATCTGTTACAAGGAAACAGCCCAGGTCAAGTCTCTTGGATCTGACTTCTGTCGGCAGAGGGAACCCATGTGGGACTCTAGCGCCGCCTTGCGATGTCTCTCATGTTTTCTGCTGTATCTCACTTTCAGGAAAGGAAGTGCTGTTTTTCACTACTGGCATATAGAAGAAAACAAGCGGTCTTTCTCCATATATTGATTTATTCACCTCTTCCTCCCTACCACAAACCTTACTGCGCAGCTGTTATATTTCAGCTAGGACCTAGAAATAATATTAATAAAAAGAAAGGATACTGCCTTCCAAGAATTCACAACCCAGAGGTAGGGAGGAGAGGGGAGAACAAGTTAACAGCTCCTGATAGTCCTAAGAGCCTAGGAGACAATGACAGTGGTGACATGCTGACTGGGAAAGCTGTGTGAGCTTATAATCTGGGGAGCTTTCCTTCTTTCCTTTTTTTTTTTTTTTTTTGAGTCAAGGTCTCACTGCATTTCAGGCTGGCCTTGAACTCACTTTGTAGCCCAGGGTAGCTTCGAACTTACAGAGATCCTCCTGCCTCAGCTTTCCGAGTACTGGGATTACAGACAAGCACCATCCCCCCTGGCTGGGGGACTTTCTTGAGATGAATGGTCAAATATTCTGTTCTTCAAGGTTGAAAGATGAGATAACTACACAATTTTATCATCAAGATTCTATCATCAAAATAACGCAGAGGTTAAAATGTGGTACTAGCTCTCTTTACCTGGGACCATACGCTCGGTAGCTTCAAGAGAGATCAGTAGTCAGAATCAGTACAAATATATGGCACTGGTGGAAAAGCTGGGAAAGTTTCAATAGGGACTAAATATAACATAGTAACCTTGGCTGACATTTATGGACATCCAGTACCGAGATGGAGGCAGCTCCTTGGAGGAACAGGGTCTTTACTGAGCAGGAGGTGAGAGGTGAGACGGGGTGGCACAGACAGAGACTAGGCAGGCAGGGAGGGAGAGACACCCTCCCCCAGCATGGAGAGCTCTGTGAACCAGTCATACCCTTGAACCGAGTGCCATAGAGTCACTGAAAGATTTCAAGAAGGGAAGTAACATATTCAAGTTTCCATTTACAAAGGTCTTTTTCTTGGCCTCACATTCATAATCAAGTTCAAGAATGACCCCTGAGCTCTGTTACTGGGTGATCCCGTTGTGGGTGATTCCCATTCACAGGAAGAGAGAATAAAGGTGGGAACACGGCAGCCACAGTGACTGGGTTCTTGTGTTTTCTCCCAGAGATAGTCTTCACTTCTATAAGCATATTTTGATTTAAATCAAATATTGAATTCTCTTTGGAACATCCTAGTGGAGATTTGGATGTAGAAAAAGATTTGGAGGCAGGAAAAGATGATTGCCTAAAGATTTAGCTGGGAGGATCATGGGGCATTTGTAGAAAAAGGAGTCACATGAGAGGGAGCAGGGTGAGAAGAAAAGACTGCTTTGAAGAACATCTAAATTTAAGGGGTGGGTGAGCAAAACACTCTATGAAGGCCTGTGGTGAAATATGGGACCAAACATTCAACGTCACACTTCTCCATAACTGACCCCTAATCATGGTATTGAAGGAACTGCCACTTTATCTTTTATGAAAAAATGTTTTTATTGCAGTACTGGGGATTGAACCCAAGGTGCCACACATGCTAGGCAAAGGCTCTATCACTGGGCAATATTCTTATCTCTTTTTCCATTTTTATTTTGAGACAAAGTCTTGCTAAATTGCCCAGGTTGGGTTTAAAAGATCTTCCAGCCTCAGCCTCCCAAGTAGGTGGGATTACAGGTGTGTGCCATCATGACCGGCACCCACTTTATTTTGATTTGACGCTTTCTCCCATCCAGTTTGGTGAACCTCAAACATAAGCTAGAACAAGAATGGCTTCTTCTTTGCAGAGTTCATTGGTCCAGGGGTGGGCAGCTGACCCAAGCCCGTGCCCTCCCTGGAGATCATTATTATTTTTAGAGGGTGAGGCTGAAATGTCAACACACAGCTCTCATATTCATATACTTTGGTTGGGGGACAGAGAGGAGTATACTCAGCACTGTCTTCAAGGAGGAGCTGTTTGGGGTCACCTTTCTTCCTGGCATAGACTCAGAAGGGGCAGGTTCTGAGATCCACCTCTCAGGATTCAGAGCTCTGAGAGCGCCTTTCGAGAGGTGCAAGTCACTCACTTCCAGAAAAACAAGCCTTCCATTCTTGTGTCTCCTACTTTTGCTAGGACATGAAGTCCTTCTTCCTGGCCAGGTGGCAGGGCTGTTGATGAGCCCCAGGAGAGTGTATCCATCTCTCCTGTGGCAGCTTTCTAGGTCTCCTACACCCAGTGTTGGAGCACACTTAAGGCTCATCTTTGGAAGTGCTACTGACATATGGGCAACTAGAGATACAGCTCAACCTTTTGGGAAAGACAGAATTGTGAAATGTGTAGTGGCAGAGGAGCCTCTGGATACCCTCACCTGTTGGCAGCCACATTTTCTCTGCATGCTCCTGCAGACAGCCCTATGGGTCCTGGGAGATGGTGCTGCTGACAGGTGTCACAGCCATAATGCAGATCATGGGGCTCCTGCAAGGTCCAGGGCACCAGCACCAGAGCCCAGAGGTGAGCTGACTAGGGCCAGGTTGTCTCCCCAGGAATTTTCCAACTGAAATGGAAAGAAGGTCAGTGTTCTTGGTGCAGCTGAAAAACACGATGTAAAAGCCAGGGCTGTTAATGGTTGTGTTCTCTACCGCTGGGAAAAGGTCAGCCTGCAGGGATTGAATCTGATGGCACACAAATCAGAGGGAAGCAGAGTTAGGATAGAGAGGGTCTCACGGGCTCCAGGGACCCTGGAAGCCGAGTCACATCCTCGTCCTGCCCCTTTCTCCTCCTCTTTTTCTCCTTCCTCCTCCTGCCCCCTCCTCTTCTACTCCTTCCTCTTCCTCTAACTTTTCTTCCTCCTCCTTTTCCCCTTTCCTGTTCTCCTCCTCTTCCTCCTTCTTCCTTTTGTCCTCCTCTTCCTTGTCCCTTTGTTTCTTCTTGGTTACACATTATTCTGTGCCTCAGTATGTCTACTTTCTATACACCCTGGAGACGATCCCATATATAGAAATGACACATTTTAAGTAGTGTGTAGTATTCCACACAATGGTGAAGACAATCTATTTAACTTGTCCTTTGTTGATGGGCATTAATGTTATTTCCAATCTCTTGCTATTACAAATAATCCTTGATGAAAACTGACATGTGATTTTATACTTGCATGAGTATAAATAGGATGAAGTCCTTCCTAGTAATGAAATTGCAGTTCAATTGTATGTAATTTTTTTTTTTTTTTGCAGCACCGGGGATTGAACTCATGACCTTGCGCTTGCCAGGCAGATGCTTAGGCCGCTGAGCTAGATCCCCAGCCCTAACTGTATGTAATTTTTATGGATCTTGCCAACCTGTCCTTCAAAGAGGCCATGCCTATTTCCATTTTTCCAGTAATTTATTAGAGCATAAAATTTTCACCACCATTTCTAACACAAAATGTTTTAATATTTTTTTGCTAATCTAGTAGTTGAAAAATTATTTCTCACTGTATTTTTAATTTGCCTTTCATTTCATACTTCTTCTATTATATAGACTGGTTGTCATTTTTTTTTTAAATTGGCCTTCTAGGTGTTGGATTATCCTTCGAAAGTCCTTGCCCACTGTAAGATTACAAAGTATAATTTTGTCTTATATAAAATAGACCTGTATAAAATAAAAAACCTCCTATATTTTCTTTCAGAACTTTTATAGCTTCAGCTTTTACATTTAAAATATTTAGAATTTATTTTGAACTACTGTTAGTGATAAATTTAAGTATTTTTCCCCACTCATCTATCCAGTAGTTTTAATATCATCTATTGAGTAATTCATTTTTCTTCCAAGTTATTTGAAATGCCGCCTTGATTTTTGTGTGTTTCAGCACATTCTATGAAAGACGAGCTTTAATTCTGTCCCTAACATTGTCCTTGAAGGAATGCTCGTTGTTATTGTTTGGTTTTGCAACATGGGAGAGGCTTGAGCATCCTCATATGTGGAAGGAGAAGAGCAAGGAGAGGAGTGGGAGAAACTGGATTTCAATAATGAGCGATAGGCCCAAAGAATAACTGGTGTACTTACCTTAAGAAGGGAGTGTGTTGTCTGAATTTTTTAAGATTTTTTTTTTGATAATGTGAGGCAGTTTCCCTTGCAGTTCATACACAGTTTACCTCTTGGCTTTCTTCTACCCACCGCAGTCTGGAATTTGTGTCAATCACTTAAATGTTCCCTCCCGGGCATTCTACTTCTCCTACCAATCCAGCCTGGTGTAGTCCTAAAGTTTACCTTGGCAAAGGGGTATCCGTAGATATCCTACAAGATAGCTTTTAACCCAAGCCAGGTCCTTAGCCTTGCCTTTTACTTGTTTAGCTGTCTTTCTCTTGGCCCTCAATGTTTATTCCAAACTTTTAATTCCCTGATTCTGACAGCAAATGACCTGTCTCATTTAGGTTCTCCACATGATATTAGTGGTTGAGATTTCGAAGGTTGGAAAGCGAAAATTATATGTAAAAATGTGAGTAAATGTCCCTTTTTGAAAGGAAAACATCCATAATTTTTATCAGAATTCTCAGCACCCCAGGAAGTTAAAAACTACTCTCACAAATTGAGTATGCGAGCTGTGCGCTGCCTTACCTTCCTGACCCTCTATCTACAAACTTACATATACCAGTAGTCACCATTATCTCTTTTTTCCCCCCTTTTCTAATTTCAGGTGTCAGGTCCTTTCTCTGGTTTATTCAAGGACAACGCCTAGACATCATCCTTTAACTCAGCCTTCCAGCAAGGTAGGCTTTCTCTTCACTACCCAGCTCTCTCTCTACACTGCTTTTTCCTTTCAAGCTGGTCTCTCTCATTCCGAAATATACACATAATACAGCAGCAGACACACCCTAATCCCCTTGATATCTCTCTTTTTCTAGTTCATCCCCAGGCATCCTGATGCTGCATCTCTGTGATATGATCAACACTTGTGCATGTCTTTGTCCTGCGCTCCCTGCCTTGTATCTGTCATCCCCACTAGACTGTGAATTTGGGGATTACATTTTATTTTTGCATCCCCAGGGCATGTTTCACACATTGTGGAATGTCAATAAATAAACATAGACAGGATCTAATCAATTTTATTGTTATTCTCTAGACCTTCTTGTATTATGTTTTATCCCCATTGAAAAACAGAAATTAGAACAGGAAATGATTTTCTAGGTAGACACCCCATAGGTATGTCTAAGTATAGCTCATATTTTCACTTTGTATTTTTTACTCTCCTATTATCCAATATTCTGCTAGCTTTTTTTGGGTGTAACTGCATACTGAGTTGGTCTAAATGACTCCTGAACCATTTTTTTACATTAAAATTGAGGTCTCAAAACTCATGCTCTA
>RJWT010042368.1:0-12153 GCA_004365215.1 Cuniculus paca
GTGGAAAGACCCTTCCTAGGCAGAAAAGGAGGGATGTAATCAGATTGCATGAAACAATGAAGCAAATTGATACACACTAAATAGGCTTTAGAGGCATTCCAGCAGACAAAGGGAGACACTGCTGTCTGGTAACCAGCTCAGAGGGAAGGCAGAGGCAGGCCCTGCTCTGCATGCATTCCAGCAGCCCTCAGTGCACTTCCACCCCAGGTTACCAGCAAGCATTGGGAAAAACAGAAGTGGGCCTTGCAACAGAGCATCCAGTGGCCACCACTGGATACCCATAACCAGCACTGGCCAGGAAAACCAAACAGTCATGCTCCAGAGATATTGCAGCCATCGTGGGAGGTGCCTGAAACTCCACTACCAGCTTGTTTAGAAGAACCCAGGAAAATGTCAAGATGAAGAAACAAAAGGCAGTCCTTAGACTCCAACCCAAGCAGAGCAAGTCCAGGAGATGAAAACGTGAAAGAGGTTGGCAGTTGCACACCTGAAGTTTCTGCAGTGATGACAACTGAAGTAAAGAGACAACTCCATGAGCCTATAAAAGAAATTAGAACAGAAATACTATCTCAGGTAAAAGAAGAAATGAAAAACATAATAAAAGAATTGCTAAGCTTCTCTAAAGAAGACATAGATAAAAAATAGAGGAGCAAAGGAAAATCAGGGAAACCATGAATGAACAATATAAGAGAGATTTTAAGTGCATGAAACAGATTCAAAAGAGATATCCAGGAAATTAAAATCTCCATTGAAAGCTGGCAAAATTGCTTGAAAGAAACTGAAGAGAGACTTTCAGACCTTGAAGACAGGTGTGCAGCTTGTGATTGGGAAAGGAAAGACCTCTTAAAAATAATGAGGAACCAAGAAATAAAAATTAGACTACTGCAAGATGATGTAAAGCAAAATACTTTAAGAGTGATAGGTATCAATGAAGAAGCAGGGGTCAACAAAAAAGACAAAAATTCTATTTACAGAAGTACTAGCAGAAAACTTCCCAAACATGGGAGAAAGACATGCTATTCAGATAAGTGAGTCATATAGAACTCCAGCTAGCCATAACCAAAGTAAATCCACGCCCAAACATATAACAATCAAGATTCCAGAAATTCAACACAAGAACAGAATATTAAAAGCTGTTCGAGAAAAGAAACAGACCACCTATAAAGGAAAACTCATCAGAATCACAACAGACTTCTCAACACAAACCAAGTCAAGAAGAGCTTGGGGTGAAATATTTCAAGCCCTGAAAGAAAACAACTTCCAACCCAGATTGGTATACCCTGCAAAACTATTTTTCAAAATTAATGGAGAAACAAGATACTTCCACGACAAAGAACAACTGAAGGAATTCATGACTGCCAAACCAACCCTACAAAGAATACTGAAGGACATTTTAGAAAGAGCAAAAAAAGACCATGGTTCCAGGAACAGCAGCAGAGGGGGATCACTGAGTGGGACAGACAATAGAATGGGGGGGGGAGTATACAGCCAATGGCAGGAAAATAGCATGGCAAAGATGAGCCAGTGCATGTTGGCCATAACCATTAATGTAGATGGCCTCGAGTCACCAATAAAAAGAAACACAGGTAGAGTAAATCAGGAGGCAAGATCCATCAATATACTTTATCCAACAAACACATTTAATTCAAAAGGGAATTCATAGATTAAAAGTCAAAGGAGAGAAACAATGCTCTATGTAACAGGGAACCAGAAAAAAACAGTAGGGGTAGCTTGCCCATCAGCTGCAGAATGGAAAGGAAAGATACAGCATTTCTATACAATGGAGAGCTACTCAGCTATAAAGAAAGATAACCTTGAGACTCTTGTAGGCAATGGATACAACTTGAGAGTGTGCTCATGGGTGAAAGTGTTCAGAATCACATGGGTGAACACTGTATTTTCTCCCTAGTATAAGAAACTGGGGGAATTAGTGGGATCCAAAATACAAAATAGAGGTCGTGAAGGTGAAAGGGGAGGATATGTCTCCAGGGGGAAGGCAAGGGCCATTGTTACTCTATTATTCTGTCTTGAAGTCCTGTATTGTTTTCATGGTTCTGTTTAGCTTGGTTTTTATTGTTTAGTTATGTTTGATTTTATTATATTTAATGGCATGTACAGCTATTGCAAAAAAAATGGATTATAGCAGCCCTTATTGATTTCCTATTATCTTCCAAAGCCTTTATAGCTTTACTTGTTTTCTTTTGATTGATTTTATTCTATTTTGCTTTGTTTGATTTTGTTATGTGTGATGGTATAAGCAGCTACTTTGAAGACAAGACGAATCATGGTAGCCTCTGTTGTATTCCTAGTCTTGTTTGAAATCCTGTATTGCTTTCATTGTTTCCTTTTGATTGGTTTTATTCTATGCTGTTTTATTTGATTGTATTATACTTGAGGGTATGGGCAGTTATTTTGAAGATAACAAGAGGCATTGTGGTAGCCATTATTGATTTCCTTTCATCTTGTTTTGAAGTCTTGTATTATGTTCATTGTTTTGTTTTGATTGACTATGCTATTTTGTTTTGTTTGTTTTTATTATGTGTGATGATATAAATAGCTACTTTGAAGGTAACAAGATGCATTATGGTAGCCACTGTGGTATTCCAACTGCCTTGTTTTGAAATCCTGTACTGCTTTCATTGTTTTGCTTTGATTGGTTTTATTCTGTTCTGTTGTGTTTGATTTTATTATGCCTGATGGTATGGGAAGTTATTTTGAAGATAGCAAGGAGCAATATGGTAGCCATTGTTGGTTTATTTTTATTTTGTTTTGAAGTCTTGTATCACATTCTTTGTTTTGTTTTGATTGCATATTCTGTTTTATTTTGTATTTGTTTTATTCTCTTCAAAATAAAAATAGAAAGTGAGAAGCACAAGGGAAGGGTTGGTGTACTTTTGTGGAACAACAATTGAAGTAAATTGTGGAACAAAGGAATAGAGAACAAGTCCTTTTCCATACCAATATACCTGCATTCTTTAGATCAGTCCTTAACGGACAGATGTTACCATAGACTAGGAATACTGTAGTTAAGAGCTTTCTCTGCACAGCCAGGAAACACAGGCCTTCTGCATAATTTTCTCTGTTCCTGAAGGAGAGACCAAGGGACCCCAGTCATGTAGCCTGGTCCCCAGCACAGTGAAATATGATTTTATATCCCCTGGTCCTCAACAGGCAGTGGACTCCAGGAGGCAGTGGCTAGGTCGCGTGCAAGGTCATATCCGTGTGACTCACAGCAGCTGAGGTCAAGAAAGGATGCTTCATTCTGTGTGGTGCTTCATTTTTCCTACATCTTGTCGCAAATGTGCTTAATTTAAGGTTACTTTCATGTGATAGTTAACAGAAACGCTGCAAATTAATTAAAATTTATGCTTCATAGGAAATATCAGCTTGATCATGCTCTTGGGGAACATCTGATATTTCAGGGAAGAGGGTGTGGGGGTTGCCAACCATGCTCTTCATGCAGCTCCATTTTGGGTATGGGCAGATGGAGGGGACTCATGTCCACACCCTCTGAATCTTGGCAAGGCCCTGGTCAGGCAGGTATGCACAGTTGGAACATCACTGCATTCCTGGAAGAGAAGAGTCTGGCATCTTCTGTACATATGCTCCAGGTAATTTACCCCAATTTTATTTAAAGACTTGGGAAGGCCTATCAACACTGTGGGTCTCCTGACCAGGCTGCCTGTAGGGAGAGCCAGGGCACCTGGCTTATCCCCTTGCTGCTGCTTTCCCAGAACCAGTCAGAGCACCTAGTACAGCAAGTGCCTCAAATCCAATGCCCAAATGATAAAAATGCGCACCCTGCCCCTCAACACCCCTATGAGAACTTCAGTGAGAGGGCAGAGCACTCACTGAACGTGCCCTAATTAACAACCACTCCTCACAGGGCAATCACTTTTCTTCATCTCCAAGGAAAGAAAAGACTTCTGACAAGATATTTAAAATTACCCTCTAATTTTCCTGGTAACAACTTTTGTAGACAGTCCCTCCACAGAAGAGATTTAATCTACATGTTAATTTAAAAACTTTGGGTAGAAGCTCAAGGGAATAATCGATTCTGGGTGGCAGTGAGGACTCAACCCATGGCTCCAGACAGATTCTTCAGGCCATGCTGCTCCTGTGATGAGCATCCACGGTACTCACTGGGAGGGCTACTTCCTGGCTCCCCACTTCCTTTGAGCATGACTGAGCATCTTCACGAGGCCTGAGTTTCGGCAATTACCCCAGTGTCTGTTGGAGGATACACTCCCCTTCATCACTGTGACCACCAGGAAATAGACTCATGTGTCTGAAATGCCAGCAAGACTGCCCATTCCCTGGATGGTTCAGTATTTCTGGCATAATTGACTTGGTCGCAACTTTACTGTCTATTTGGAATTTAATTTGGAACTGAAGACTTGAGTTGTTTTCTTAGGAAAAGAAAATATTTCCTCATTGAAGTTACTTCAGTTTTTCTACATCCTTTTGCCAATTTTGGAGTGGGAAGTGCAGATTGAATTCCATAATGTAACTGTCTTATATACTGAATGTCATTTAAAATGTTATTTATTGGCAGAAATGAAAAGTTTTCTAAAAGGTTTTCTCAGAAGACTCTGAAATACACTTACTTGAGACTAAATCAATTAAAAATTCATTAGCTTTCATTTGAAACACTTGTACTTTAAAGAGTCTGTTGATTGGGTGATAGATTCTCCATCCTCATCTAAATATGTTTTAAACATTAATATATTGAAGACAATATTCTGTACATCCCAAAATGATGTCTGTTCTTTAAAACATTTGCAGCCTAAATGATTTTTGAAACATTCTTCTTGGAGATTCCATGGTTGGCTGAATTAACATGTTCATTTCAGTGCACATTGATTGGCAGCCACAGGCAACCCATGAGTATCTGACAGCTGTTTATGGTCTGTGAATCTATTTTACAAACATTATCATCTCATTTAAGCTAAAAAATACCCCCGGGAAGGTGGCTGGGCTGGCATTACCGTCATCCCCCATCAAGGAGGAGAAAAAAGAGGCACAGCTCTGTCTGTGGCTTTCCCTCACAGTTGCCCCAAGTTCCCTCGTATTCACCTTTGCTAAATGGCATTTTCTTGGTCATTCATTTCCATTGTTCCATGTGGTTTCTTCAGGCTGCTGGTCATAGCTCAGACTTCATTTTTGGTCTCATTAGGAACTCCCCTCTGCTGCACTCCTCTCTTAGTTCCCCCACCAACCGTCTCCTCCCATTTCTGCTGAACCATTGTTTTGCATCCTAGAGAGGCCTGTGGAGAGTGATCTCGCATGTTTCTCGCACAGTTTCTTTCCACAGGTTGCTCCCAGAGCCTTGCAAACTTCCAAGGGCTCAGGCTCTCTGCAATGTCCTGTCTCCAGTGCAGCCACTTCTTCCAGGCTGGCACAGGCCCGGAAACACCATTTAGCTGGGTGCCCTCATGGCCTGATGGCCTCTCCCTACTAGCAGGTTTGCTCTGCCAGTCCTTGCACAGTCCTGAGGGCAATATGGATTTCTAAGGGGTCCCTCTTCTACCATGGCCTGTCCAGGACTCCAGAGCCCACATTCTGACTGAAGGGGTGGTATCCAAGCCTTTTGAACACTGCAGCTGGGTGTGAACTTGGCAACTCAGGGGCCCTGGGATCTGGGTCCTAACCTATCACATTAGACATGGGTATGTTGTGATTGCTGGTTACCTTGCTGGCAGCCTCCTGGGCCTAACAAGGACCATATTGTCCATGTCTTATAGTTCACAGTGAGATTCAGGTAGAAGGGTAGATGTGAATGTGTATGACATGTACTTGTTCTTACCTGGAAGACACAAGAAGTGACTATCTTCTCTCAATGCCCCCCCCAAAATGTCCCACCAACCATAGCGGTTGGAGATTTAAATGTGGGGTGATTTGGCATCTGTTGGACTCGGGACCCTGAGGCTACAGAAGAGAAGCATTGTGCTTGCAGGGTAATGTCTCATGGGTGAAGGATGTGAGTTTTTTGAATGTCATGACTGCTGTGAGTAGTCTTTCCCCACTGTGTGCTCTGGGTGGAAGACAAGGCTCTACATGCCGCTGCTGATAGATCGGCAGAATGGTGTGGCTGTGTACACACGCGCACAGGCACGCGCTTTCCTTCAAGCCTTGGCTGTGACATTGCTTCACATGAGCTGCGCAGAGCTCTATGGGCGCTGCCTGTTGCTTCCCCAACTTGCTGAAGAATTTCCCTTGGAAAATGTTTCTTTTTAAATTCGAGAGCAGCTGGTTTACATTCTTGCCCCACAGCCCCCTAGTGTGGGCTGGGAGGTGGATATAGAGCAGGTCCATGCTGGATACCCACCCACCCACCACAGGATGTCCCTGATGTTCCACTACTGCTGTGGTTTTGAGCAGGTGCTGGGGTTCTGGCTGTGCTGCCCACCCCCCCTGGGTCTGGCCTGCAGCCTTCAACCACAGCAAGGAGGTGGAGTTAACACAGGAACTGAACAGGGCCATGACTGAGTGCCTGGGGTCTGCCAGGATCCCAGATGGTACAGAAGGCAACTGCTCACCTGGGGGAGGATGGAGGCACAACCTTAGCTGTCTGGGCACATGAGGAGCAGTGACCAGGGCAGTCTGATCTGCACAGCCCACTGGTGTTTACGTTTGGCCTGCAGAAAAGTGCACAGCCATTTCTCCCACTGTCTGTGAGGCACTGGCCATGCTCTGGACCACAGTGGACCCAGAGTGTCTGCTCCTTTTCACTCTCTCTCCTTCGACAGGAGTGGCTATGAGGTTAGAACTGGCTCCCCTTCCTTCCTAACTTTTCCATGAGGAGGGTGAAGAAGAGAGCAGGGTAACACAAAGGCCCATCTCACAAAGGGCCCTCCTTGTCTGGTTATAGAGAAGGGGGCCCAGAAAGGCTAATTCATGTCCTCACTCCTCATAACAGTGGTCCCAGCCCCTCCTTTGCTGCATGATGCTGTGACCTTGGACCAGCATGAGCTATGAACTCTGGTCTATTTTAACAGAAGTGTCTCCTGTGCAGGACTCTGGGACAGGTGAGCCACATTTGTCTTTTGTCTTGCACTGGTACACAATGCTGCTCCTGGTCTGCACTTAGCTCCTGCCATCTTAGTAGTTTTCTCGTTTAGCTGTTCCACCTCTCCATCACTTACATACCTGAGCAGAACCCAAATTCTAAGATGGAGCCTGCCCATGCCTCACAAAGGCTGGGCACTGGCTCCCCAAATCAGCTAGTATAACAGCCCCTCCCCCAGGCCTTCAGGGCCAGTTGATCCATTGATTTGATCAACATTTGTGTGAGTTTCCACTTGGTAGGCAAAGTGGGTATTGGAACTAGTCATTGCCTGCATGGGGCTTCTCCTATGGAGGGGCACCCAATGAACAGAGACAGCAGGACAGCCTCTCAGGCAGATACCTTAACCCAAGTTCTGGTTAAGGAAGGGCCATCGCTACCCTCACATCGATATAGGAGAAATATAACTCCCAATCTGCTAGGTGTCAGATGTGCCAAGTGTGTGTCCCCTGAAATCAAAGAATGAATTGTAAAGGACTAAGGAGGTTAAGAGTAGGAAAGGTCTATCAATAAATAGCTCCTGAGAGACAGAAGGGGTTCCAAAAGTGGGTCACCACCAAGGACCTTTATCAGGGGTAATTTATACAGCAAAGTCACAATGTGAGTAAAACCACAGCTAACCTATATGAGTACAAATATAGCTGCTTAGCTAATATTGATTCAGTCGGGAAGTGAGCTAGGTAGCAAGGGTACATGGAAAGAACAAAAGCATTTTTGGGAAGGGATGGGTCTGGATGCTCTAGACATTTACCTGGGTGACTGGGTCCAGAAGTTCTGGTCACCCACCTGGGTGACTGATGTCTATCTGAACTTTATTGGACCAGGTGATACCAATCACAGTACAGTATAAAGTTATTGTTTATCCCTTAGGGAGGCATGTAGGCCTGGCCACTATGTCTTTATCTTGAGGTCTGGCTTTCAACAGATGCACTGCCAGCCACAGTTGTGATGTGTTCTCATCTTCTGCACTGACTCTCTCAAGGGCCTGCCCGTCTGACTGCCTATTAATTTCTATCTAACTCAGCTGCCTACAATAACACCAGGGGTGAGAAGCCAACAACTAGGGCAGAGAAGGATTGGGCTTGCTCTTACAGCAAAGCAGGGGCAATATGACCCACAGAGGTGAGGATGAACAGTGTTGCCAGGCAGGCACAGCCTTGGGGCCAGCAAGGAGCTAGATCTGACCCCAGTGCACTGGGGCTGGCTAATCAGGTGACTCACCAGGTGAAGTCGGGCATGGGCCAAGTTCCTTCCTGCAGGTACAGACACTGCACAATTGGTTGTAACATACCCCCTCCCCTGCCGCCCCAGTGGTGCTCTCCTCACAGCAGTCCCACAAAGCAACTCTTTCTCTGGACTACTTGTGATGAGATCAGACCTCAAAATTCCCTCTGGAGCATGACCAGCAATGGGGCTGGAGAGGAAAGAGGAGATGCAGGTGCCTGAGGCAGTGCAGGAGTGCTGTAGTTGTGGCCAAGGTCTCAGGTCTCTTATCACCTGAGGTGGGAGCGTCACTAGCGGGTTTGGCTGCCTGGTCCACTGGGTCCAGGCTGGGTCAGACAGGAGGTGGGGCACTGCCTTCCTCTGTCCTACCTCCATGTTGTTTCCTAGCTGGCAATGCATGCCTCCTGGAGGAACTAACTCATGGCAGAAGAGAGCCTTCTGGATCCTTCTACAGCTGTCCAGGCAAGCCCTTCAGTTTCAGTGAGCATAAGCTTGGGAGAAAAATCGCCCTAGTTCCCACTGTTCACTATCTGCACTGGAAGACAACATGGTGCCAGGCAGTTAGAGAAAGTTAATGGAAAACTAGAATAAATAAAAGGGCAGTGAATACATGGCCTGTGTCCTTAGTGAAGGAAAACTAGACTTCAGGGCCTGGCATCTCTTAACAAGCAGATCCAAGGCACAGCCGTTGTCTCCACATACTCAGTTTTGAGGTAGGTCAGAGACAGAGTGCATCACCAGGCATCTGGCTTGCTAACACAGCCTGTTCTTTCATCCAAGTGTCAATTATAAATGCCACCTGAGTCTCCAGATGATAAGGCACAGTGGTCTGCTCTCCTCACAGCAGTCCCACAAAGCAACTCTTTCTCTGGCCTACTTGTGATGAGATCAGACCTCAAAATTCCCTTTGGAGCATGACTGGCCTGCAGTAAGACCTCAAAGACAGCCTCTGTGGCCATGTCCTGGGTCAGTGCTGAGCATGCTCGAAGATGTTTTCTGCAGTTTTGCATGCACTGCTTTTTCAATGTCAGAACTGGTGGGCTTTTGATACGTGCTTCAAAATAAAATCGAGTGGTCATTGTACAATACAATCCACACCATGGGTGTGTCTTCCTTCTTTGATCATCTTTCAGTGATAGGCATCCTCAGCTTTTGTTGAAGTACAGGAATTTTTAACAAACCTTTTGTTGTTACAGAATGAGAAAGATATTTGCTGGCATCTGCTTCCAGTACCACTGGAGCCACTGAACTGAGCATTATGTTGTTCTCAGCACCAGCTCAGACCATGTACTTTTAAAGTTTTATTTTTAACTGAACACCCAACCTTAGTGGTTGGGAGCCAGGACCAGGAGGCAGGGTCCATCCAGAGGAAGACATTTTTGTGTTTAAATGAAAAAAGACATTTTAGAGTCTGGCTTTCAATGGCTTCTCAGGCATGCTTCTGAATTTGCCTACTGCTGAGTACACTTCTGGTAGAACAGGGAATGTGTATCCAAAGCCCTTTGACTCTTTGGTGGCTTAGGTGTAGGACAGTGGGGTCAGGCCAAAGTGGGCTTCTGGTTTTTGGGCTGGCCCCATGTTGGGGATAAACAGGTGCCTTCAGAGGATGCTGCAAGGAGAACTGGATGTCTCAGACTGAGGTGGCTCTGAGGGCCTGAAATTCACATCTCTGTGGATGTTTCCAGTGTTACCTGAAAACTACCAGCCCATGATCCAGGCTGCATCTCCATACGGGTGGGCCCAGCCTCCCACCCTCCCACCCTCCTGGGTTCAGCTAGAAAATGGCAGAGCCTTCTCTAAGCATTTTCCTTGTTCATTGCCAGATTGCAACATTCTTTGTGCTGGTAACAAAGAGTAGCTCAAGTCTGGTCCTGTTTAACAGCCCTCTGCACCACACATGAACAGGTCCGATGCCCTTGATTTCTACAGTGTGAGGCCCAGCAGCACCTTCTGCCACCTGGGCAGGTGGCCCAGGCTACATGGAACTCTGGACTCATCTGGCTTGAACCTCATCAAAAAATCTTCATAGTAGGAGAAAATGGCAAGTCTGGTCTTGGTTTCATATGGAATTTCTAATATTGTATTTAGGATGCTTAATTATTCACTAAGGCCCTGAGCCTCTGAAACCCCAGAGCAGCCTGGGAAGCTCACGTGAGGCTTCATATGCCCCCTTTACTGTCCACAGGGCATGGAGTGTGTGTATGTGGGGTCTGTCTAGGACTAGAGGCAGCCCGGGATTTGTCCCTGTCCACTAATAGAGTGCCCTAAGCCACCCTTTGGGACAAGAAAGGCAGGAATGAGAAAGCTCATCTCTCAGCTACTTGTTCAGTTACAGTTTTTCTGCACTGCTGATAACATACCTGTACCACCTCACAGGCCTGCTCTTCAAATCAGTTATTTTCAGTTCAATCAGGAGAGGTAGTTTATATCCCAATGTCCCCTCAAGGTCTCATTCACTCACAGGTGGGGTTTTAGGAAGTGATTAGATTTTTGGGGTGCTAAGGTTGGTGTGCTATTAGGAGGCGGGGTCTGGTTCAAAGAAGGGTCAGTATCTCCCTCCCCAGATCCTTCCTTCACACTCTGCTTCCTAGCTGCCTTGAGGTGAGCAGCTTTTGTCTGCCCAGGCCTTTCCACCATGATGCTGACTAGGCAAGGACTGAAACTTCTAAAACATCAACCAAAATAAACCTCTCCTCCTTTAACTTTCGGGGTCAAGTGTTTTGTCTCTATGACAAGGAAAGTAACCAAGACAGACTTTGGGACCAGAGAAGTATGGTCTTTGCTTGATTGTACTTGCCTATTTTGGAAATACTTTTGGAAGTGGTTTGTGGGAGGAGTTTGGAAAACTTCTGAGATGTTGGCTGGAGAAGCAGCCCTAGAATGCTGTAAGCTGAGTTTGGTGGGAGATTCTTGTTGGAGCTCAGAAGACTAGAAAGCTGTTTAAAAGTCCAAGATAAGGAGATTTCAATTGGGAACAAGGACTTCATTGGCAATTGTACCCCAGGCCATGTGTGTTATGCTCTGGCAGAAAATTTGCTATGTTTTTCTCATGTTTTGAGACTTTGTGGGAGAATGAGATTAAAAGTGGTAGAATAATGATTCCAGTAGAGGAAATTTTATAGCAGTCCAACATTCAGGCCATGTTATTGTTACTGTTGGTGGCTTTTAGCTATCTCTATGTTGAGAATCAAGAGCAAATAGTCCAGCTGAATTAAGTTTTGTTTTGTTTTGTTTCTTATTTATTGAGACAGGGTCTCACTATGTAGTTCAGGCTAACCTTGAACTCGCTTATATAGCCCAGGCTGGCCTCAAACTGTGGCAATCCTCCTACCTCAGCCTCCTGAGTGTTGGGATTACAGGTGTGTGCTACTATGCTCAGCCCAGTTGAATGATTTGAAAGCTTTTGAGTTTTACCAGAAAGGAAGCTCCTGTAAAATTGGAATATACAAAGTTGGAGGAGAGCTTGCTGGAAAAATTAACATTAAAAAAAACCCAAGTATTTTACACTGGGACAATATTAAAAATGACTTGAGGGCAAGCAAGGAATCAGGAATAAGTTGCCCTCCACAGGCTCTAGAATGCAAAAGTGAAAGACTTTGCTTTGAGAAGATAGCCCCAGAGTATCCTGCTCAAAGAGAACTGACAAGGGACTTGTTTCCCAGGGATTTGTTTCAAAGTGCTCAGTCATCCAGACCCTCAGAGGCCTCCGCAGTCATGACTCAAGGAGGCTTAGTTACTGCCCAAGGTGTTGGCAGGTCTTGGCATCAACCATGTGCATCTGGTTTTACAGACATGCAGAATGAAAGAAAGGTTGAGTCTCAGAGACCATCTAGACTTCAGAAGAAGGCCTGGGAGGCCAGGCA
>RJWT010042369.1:0-12116 GCA_004365215.1 Cuniculus paca
ACAGTGCATAGGAGAGGTCCATGTGGAGTGTGACACTTGCACGTATTCCCTTAACAACAGGCCTGACAACCCTGGAGCTTGTCTAAGAAGCAGGGTGAGCAGTGACAACTATATCCAGGAGAGCACATGCATTAGATTTATTCCAAGGTTCTACCCTTTCATGGGGACCAGTTACCTGTCATTTTTTTGAGACAAGGTCTCATTTAGTCACTAAGCTGCCTAAGCTAGGGTCAAACTTGCCATCCTCCTAGCTCAGCCTCCCAGAGTGCTGGGATCACAGGACAGTTATCAGTTCTTTCTTTGTCTCTCCCTTTAGTCCTAGAGATATGGGAAGGCAGCCATGAAAATAAATGCCCAAGTGACCACAAGACGATGAGCGGCCCTCTGGAGAGGGACACAGACCAGCTAGGGAAGACATAGCTCTGAGACTACGGCTCTTCCTGGGCCATCAGGGCCACTAGCGCTGTCCGTACTGCTGTGGCCTGGGCAGGGGGCAGCAGGCAGTTCTGAATGAGGGCCGTGGCAGCTGCCTCCGTCAGGTTGCTGAAGTCCTGGGCTGTTTTGACAGGGAGGTGCCCAGCCAGTTCACAGAGGGCGACATTGAAAGCTTCACCCTCCTTTATTCCAAAACTGGACTTCCGGGCCCACAGGATCACTCGGACCCCTGTGAGGGCTGAGCAAGGCGACGCCTTCCCAGGTGGGGCTCCCCGTGTCACAAACAAGTTATGTGCAATCTCCTGGTCGGCCAGATAGTCAGTGGCCCGACAGACCCTCCTAATCACAGCTTCCAAGTCAGGCCCGGCCCCACTGGTGTAGAAGAGGAAACCAGGGGCCGGCAGGGTCTGCAGCAGGTACAAACGGCCCTCTGGGTCCAGGGGCTGGCTGGGTGCGCCCTCCACGGGCAGCCTGTGGGCCAGGTAATAGCCATGCAGGTGGAGGTGGTTCACTGAGGCCAATCCCCCCAGGCTGTTGAAGCCAACGCGGAAGCCCGGGTGTGAGCTCAGCAGCACCGCCTCCAGCCCGGCCCACAGCACCCCCGGCAGCAGGCGCTGGGGCAGCTCCCGGGCAGGCATGGGCACTAGCAGCACGTGCCCCCGCTCCAGCGGGCTGACGTTGATCACCACCAGGATGTCCTCCTGTAGCGGGGCACCGGGCATGTCAGGCTCCCGGTGCAGGCGGAAGAGGACTTCTCCAGGCCGGATCTTGTTGAAGTTAAACTGTTCCGGGTCAAACGCCTGCCTCACGCTCTTGATATTCTGGGGGCGCCTCCTCTGCACACCTCGCTCCACATTCAACTGAGCCACAAAACCCACAGCACCAGGAAGGACTTGAGTCTGCAGCTCCCCCAGGTGGTAGCGAAAGAGTCCCAGCTCCATCCGTTGTTGCCAGGCTGAGCAGAGCACAGAGTCGAAGCGGGACAGTGTCCAGGAATCCAGGGTGCTGGATGTGCAGCTAGGCCACTGCACCCCTCCCACGACGAGCTCCTCCTGCCCATACACAAAGGCAGGGGCGCCCTTCTCTCCCCAGTCTTCATGGTCTGGAGGCAGCAGGTAGGAAGTTCCGTGGGAGTCACACAGAATAGCCATGGAGCTGCCCTGAAGCTGTCATAAAAGATGAAAAACAGGGTAGTAATGCATTTTTACAGATGTTCATTCTCAAGTAATTACTTTTTCTCTGATTACAAAAGCAATATATAAGGGCTGGGGATTTAAGGTCCTGAGTTCAATTCCTGGTACTAAAAAAAAAAAAAAAGTACCACTACAAAAGCAATATGTAATACACACCTTCGGTAGAATATTTAGGAAACAAAGAAACTTTTCATGATTCTGTCACCCGCAGATGAATGTTTTTGCTGAATTAAAAATATTTGAGGGGCTGGGGTTGTAGCTCAGTGGTAGAATGCTGGTATAGCATGTGTGAGGCCCAAGGCTTGATTCTGGGAAACACCAACAAAACAAAACAAAAAAAACACAAAACCCCCCACAAAACAAGAAGGAAGTACACAGTTTAGAGGCTGGGGTTATCGCTCGGTGGCAGGGTACCTGCCTAGCATATGCAAGACTCTGAGTTTGGTTCCAGCCCCAAGAAGAAAAAAGTATATAAACATACACATATATGTGGGTACATTTATATATTTAAATACATGGATACACATATACAGAGAGGAAAGAGAGAAAACAAAGATAAAATACAACCCGTAACCCAATGCCCAGGGAAAAACTTGTTTGCATTCAGCCTCATTTTTATATGTTCATTGATTTTTTTTTTAAACGTTGTTTTTGGTCTTTTGAAACAGGGTCAGATTGGTCTTGAACTCACGATGTAGCCCAGGCTGGCCTCAAATGCCGCAGCCTCCCCAGTGCTGGGATTACAGGCATGCGCAACCACTTCCGGGTATACTGCACCTCTAGATGTTGACTTTTTCAACCACCCTCCAAGCTTTGTACATGTAAAAGTAGGCTGTATGTGGTGGCACAAGCCAGTTATCCCAGCACTCAGGAGGCTGAGGATTGCTGCAAGTTCAGGGCCAGCCTGGGCTACAAAGTAAATTCAAGGCCAGCCTGGGCTACAGAGCAAGACTGTTCCCCAGTTCCTCCTCCCAGCCGTGGTACAGGTTCATTCATGCACGCATGCATATCCCATAAATATCTATTGAGAGTCTAGATACCAAGCACTGTCCTTGGGCTGAGAGGGGACCAGAAGCAAGGGTCTCTGCAGCCAGCGGGGAGCACAGGTGGAGGTCGGTGGGACCTTCATGGCGTGCCGGCTGCTAGCGAGCCGGGCAGGGTGGGGAACCTAGGAGTAGACCCCCCTCTACAGGACTGAGCCTGACAGGTCACTGACACGCTCTGGATTTGTGCACTTCCATGTTGCAAAAGAAGCGGGGGATGGGGCTGTAACCCGCGCCGGGTGGTAAGGTCACGATAAACCCTCTGCGCGGACGGCAGCCCACGGCCTCCACACACCCAGCAAGTCCCGAGGCTTCCCGGATACTCATTAACTTCCTAGTTGCTTTTTACAGTTTCCCGCCCAAGGACGCAGTCACCAACACCTACCGCAGGTAAGCGGACGCATCTGAAGACTTGGCCAGCAGCTGCACCCGGGTCCTCAGCTACACAGCGACGCCCTTAGCGCAGGCGCATCTGCACCACGAGCGCGGCGAGCCCAGGCCTGTTCGCCAGGAGGCGGGGTCCGAGTCCTGGCCCCGCCCCGCCCCGCCCCGCCCCCAGCTCTCCGGCACAGCGGGATCCCGGAGCTCCGCTACCAGACTGCTTGGGGCGCCGGTGCGCTGCGCCACAGGTCGGGCCGGGGGCGGGGCCTTAGCCGCGGTTGCCGCGGGGACTGAGCGGGGACGCGGCCCTAGGGCGGAAGTGAGGAAGTTGACGGCGTCCCCAAGAGCGGTGGAGCTGTGCGCGCGGCGGCCATGGGGGGCTCCGGCAGTCGCCTGTCCAAGGAGCTGCTGGCCGAGTACCAGGTGCGCGGGACACCGCCCTCGGGACCTCGCGCGCCGGCTGCGCCCGGAAGAGCAGGGTCTGGGCGCGGCGGCGGCGGCGGCTCGCTGATCACCGTTCTCTGCCTTTGCCTTCCAGGACTTGACGTTCCTGACCAAGCAGGAGATTGTCCAGTGAGTGTGGTCCCGACTCCCACTTCGGAGGCGCTCTGGGACTCCCCAGAGGCGGATTCGGGGGCGCTGGCACCCTGGCAGCAGCAGGGCCGTAACTGGAGGCCACCCCTCAGGATCCAGGAGAAGCTGGGCGCTAGTTGACCCCACATCTCCCTGGTGTCTGCCCCCATAACTTCCTGCCCGGGCCTGGCAGCCCTGCGCCTGCTGTGTGCCACCTTTGCCCACTAGCAAAACTAGAGACACCTTGGGAGCCCGGCGCTGCCTTGCTAGACTACGTGAATAGTACAGTAACCGTTAACGCTTGCGGAGCACTTAGCGCGCCAGCAACTGTGTTAGGGGTTTCTTGCTTTGCCTAATTCCATCTTGAATAGGGAGGTACAGGACAAATAATCAGGTTTCAAGAGGTCGGTGACTTGCCTAAGACTGTGCTGGGAGGAAGAAGACTTCTGTGGGCCTCGGCACCAGAGGGAGGAGATTCCTGGGCTTCATAGGGCAAAGGCTGTTCCATTGGGAAGAGGGGGGCAGTTGAGGAGCAGCAGTCCCTAGAGGGAAAGTGAGGATGCGGTTTTGCTCTTTTCTTCCTGGTGTTAATGGCCAGCTTCTGGCCCCCTCTGGAACCTCTCCATCCTTCGGGCATCTCTGGACTGAGCCTAGCACCCAGCAGGCCCTCAGTGAAGACCTGTCACAAGAAAAGGGCTCCCAGGCTGTGCCTTACTCCCTTCGACTGACCATTGCCCGATGACTCAGAAGTTCTGTGTGTGTGGCTTAGCTCCCACCTGTCTTATAAGGGCTGCCAGGCCAGGAGCGGGGATGTAGCGTCCTCCAAGAGACTGGAGAGGAGAGCACCAGTGACTTCCCATCTTTCTGCCAGAGCCCACAGGCGGTTTTCTGAGCTGCTTCCTCGGGAGAAACAGAGTGTGGAGGACTCGCTGCGAGAACGTGTTTCCTTCGAGGATATCCTGAGCCTTCCAGAGCTCAAGGTACAAGCCCTGCACCCTCTTCATGCACCTTGCTTTGCTAGATCCCTGTCTTCCTGCCACTCAATGGATCCTAGAGTACGGTTCCCATTCTGATCTCTGTTTCTTTTCTGTTTCCTTCTTTTTTTTTTCTTTTCTTTCTGGGCTGCAGTGAGTTCAAGTCCAGCCACGAAGACATAATGAGACCCTGTCTCAAAAATAAACAAATAGGCTGGGCATGATGGTGCACTTCTGTGATCCCAGCACGCGGGAGGCTGAGGCAGAAGGATTGCTACAAGTTTGAGGCCAGTGTGGGCCGAATAGTGAGTTCAAGTCTAGCCTGAACTACACAACAAGATCCTGTCTCAGAAAATGAAACGAAAAAAAAAAATAGGACTGAGGGTGTAGTTCAGTGGCACAGTGCCTGCCTGACAAGGGCAAGGTCCTGAGTTCAATTCCTGGTAAAAAAAAAAAAATCAGCCCCTCTTGCCCCTTGCTTTGGCTGCCTTCCTCAAGGTTTGTGCCTTTGAGTTGGACTCCCAGGAAGCCACCCTGCCCTTTCTTCAGCTGCTAGTTAGCTCCTGTGCCCCCAGCCTCCTGTGCTGGTACAGAGTGCCCACAGGCCTGAGCTACATGGTGCTAGTGCTGTGACCTGTTCCTCCACTTTCCAATGGGGCTGTACTGAGTGTGTGACCAGGACTATGTCTGTGGCACTTACAAAAAGCTTGCATTCCCAGGCCAATCCCTTCAAGGAGCGAATCTGCAAGGTCTTCTCAACGTCCCCTGCCAGAGACAGTCTGAGCTTTGAGGACTTCCTGGACCTCCTGAGTGTGTTCAGTGACACGGCAACACCAGACATCAAGTCCCACTATGCCTTCCGCATCTTCGGTAAGGGCTCCAAGCGGCGGGTTGTACGTTCCATCTGCACAGCCTTCACTGCGCAGGGAAATGGGAGACCCTAGTGTAGCTGCAAAGCTCTTCCTGACTGCACTTCCTTCTTGGTTTCCTGTGTGTGCTCGCTAGACTTCGATGATGATGGAACTCTGGACAGAGAAGACCTGTGCCAGCTTGTAAACTGTCTCACGGGTGAGGGCGAGGACACTCGGCTCAGCCCTTCAGAGATGAAGCAGCTTATTGACAATGTGAGTGGTGGCTTAGCCAGGCCTGGGCACCCTGGGCATGGGAAGGAAGGGTCTAAAGCTGTCCGGTTCCCAGATCCTGGAAGAGTCCGACATTGACAGGGATGGGACCATCAATCTCTCTGAGTTCCAGCATGTCATCTCACGTTCACCAGATTTTGTCAGGTATGACAGTGGTCTCCCTGCCTTTCAGCTACTCACGGGTCCTCGTCTGCTGCATTTGAATCTGGGATGCTATTGTGGGAGGTGGTACTGAGGCAAAAGAGAGCTCTGGGTCCCTCTGAGTGTCTCAGGTCACTCTCTTCCAGTGGGAAGGGCACCAAAATACCCAGACACAATTCATTCAAACAAAGGTCTTAGGGGAGGTGTAAAAATTTAATTTTGTGTTTTTTGAACTGAGAATCAAATTCAGGACCTCATGCTTGCTAGGCAGGCACCATGCTGCTGAGCTATATCTCCAGCCCCTGGGTTTAGTTCCTACCTTCTTCCATCAAAAGACTCAGTTTGGGCTGGGGGTGTGGTATAGTGCATGCTTACCATGGGTGAGGCCCGGGGTTCCACCCCAGCACCGAAAAACAGACAAAAGTCAAAAAGAAGGAAAAGAAAAAATCCAACCCACTCTTTTCTTATGCAGCTCCTTTAAGATTGTCCTGTGACTGCAGACCCGGTGTGTGTCTCAGCACACCCTGTCCAAGACCTTCCCACTGCTGAGCTGTGGCCAGTCATGTCCACGTTGTCAGGACCGGTCAAGCTGGCCCAGCCTGGAGCTGGCACTGCAGTCGGCCGGGGCAGGGAGGGTCCTCCCTGCTCCTCACTGCTACTGTCATCACTGTTTCTACTGATCGATAATAAAGGTTTTAGAAGTTTTGACCCTTGCATGTGACACTAGAAACACTGGTGGGGAAAGATTGGGCTTCTAGAAACCTTTGGTCATGCTTGGAATAAGTCCCATCTAAAGAAGGGGCCAGCAGAAAATCAAGCAGTACTCCCCAGTAATTACTGATTATAGTAGTGGTTACATGCATTTGTACATGTTTTGTCTGCTTTTCTATACTGAGATGAGGGCCTATTGCTGGAACTTCTGGGCCCAACTGTTCCCTGCACCACAGCCTCCCAAGTGCCTGGGACTGAAGGTGCCTCACACCCTGTCCAGCAATGTGTTAAAACTTATAGGCAGCACAGAGAAGAAAGTGTTGCCAAGTGATTACTTAAATTAAAAACTGCAGAGTTAAAAACAAAGACAGTTCCTGCCAGCCATGGTGGTACACACACCTATAATCCCAGCACTCAAGAGGTCAAGGCAGGAGGATTGCCGTGAGTTTGAGGCCAGCTTGAACTACATAGTGAGATCCTACGTAAGGGAATGGTTGTGTAGCATGCATGAGGCCCTGGGTTCAGTCCCCCCACAAAACAAATAAGGAAATAGAAATAGGTTGAGCTGAATGGATCAACTCTGCCCTAAGAACTGTGGTCCACTGGGCAATGTTGATCACAGACTGGGCTGCTTCTGGCTCCCTGGAACCTGGAAAGAGGAGGTTTAGAACCCCTAAAAACAGATGAGTCTCAAACAGTACAAGTCCTTTAAGAGGAAAGCTGGTTAAACAGTAATTCTTTAGACTTTTATTTTAAAAAAGAAAAAGTAAAGTGCATTTTATTAAAAAAAAAATACAAAACCCACAGACGTTCAGGGCCCTGTGCTGGGCAGTGTAAATATCCCTTGAAGTGGAAACAAGTGAGGGGGGAGCTGGGCTGGGAGAAGCCAGGCTCCAGTGAGTTCCCTGTGCACAAGTCTGGAGGGGCTGACATGGTACAAGGGACACAGTTCTCAGGCTGGGATGAAGGAAGGCAGTCAGCAGTCTTCCTGAGGGTAAAGGGCTACATGGTCACAAACTCCTGGGCTCACGCTCCTCCTTTGTGGCCACAGCCTGATACAGGCCAGAAAGGTCCAAGAGCGGGGTTTGAGCCCAGGGCCCGGGGAGGGCTGCAGAGCCAGCCAGCCCTCTGGTCCCTGAGGCGCGGGCGATGGCACCGAGCTACATCCTGGCGGCTGGCACGAGCTGGCCACTGGCTCTGGGGAGAAAATGCAGTGGGGCTGTAGGCTACGGTGAAGGTGGAAGAAGCCAGTTGGCGCAGGGTTTTTATCTCTGTCCCACACCACCTGGGATGTGTCCCCTGCAGGGCTGGGAGGCAGGGAGGGAACCGGGTGGTGGTGTGTGTGGCACCTCCATTGTCTCTTCCCGCGCCCTCTGGTTTCACATTTTCAGCTGCTTTTTTAAACAAAGGGCTCAGTTTATGTAAGGAGCACTGTTCTGTCCAACAAGGCGGGCCCTATCTTCATAGAGGACCATTGGGCCACTGGGCTGGGTGGCAGGGGCCTTGCACGTGGCTGGAGAGCAACAGGCTGGGCAGCCCCCAGGCTCCCAAGGGCAGGCATCCCAGCCACATTTGTGTGGTGCGAGTCCAACCAGCACCCTCTGAGCAGTCACGGCCCTGAGGCCAGGGTAGCCTGGTCACACCACAGAGTCACGGATCTCAGAGCCCAGACGGACCCGGGGCCGAGGGCACACAGGGGACACCTCAACAAAGCTGTCCTGGATGCTGAGTGGTCTCTTCTCGGACTCCGTGAAGACCCGGGGCCCTGGAGAGCTATCTGACAGAGCCTGGTAGCCTCGGTGGTCCAGTGGGGTGCTAGGGGGGCCGACGCCATTAAGCGGTCGACTCTCGGGTGGCAGCACCACCGGGCGAGTCTTGGGGTGCACGGTGGCACACTCCCCCTGCTTCAGGAAGACTTTCATGCCATCCCGGTGTCGGTAGAGGAAGAACAGGAACAGAAGCACCACAGCGAGCCCAAAGAGTGTGCACATCACCAGGAACTCGTTCCAGTAGGACTTGTTCACACCCCAGCTGGACCTGCCGGCAGCTGGCGCGCTCACCCGTGATGTATTGATGATGACAGGGACGCTGCCGCCCCGGTCTGTTCGGTGTACCGCCCCATCCTCCACCACTTCTGGGCAGTAGCTGGCCACCAGCTGCTGGAAGCCCTCCTCTTGTGACCAGCACTCAAAGACCCCCAGCCTCTCCTGGCTGCCCACCAGCAGCAGGTCCCCGGTGGGCAACACCCGGTAGGAGGACGAGGCGTTGAGAGGGGCCTTGTTGTGCAGCCAATGCCGGGTGGCCAGGTTGGACAGAAGGGGACAGGCCAAGGTGTTCACCGTGTTGGGCTGGAACTGGACGTGCTCACATGGCTTCCGGCCTGCAGGCAGAGGAAGCACTGGGTAGAGGGTGGTGCGGTCTACAGTGGCCACAGGCTGACCCCTCCAACCTGGCTGTGATGGGCACTCTGGGGACACTGAGGACTGTCTCAAGCTCACTTTGGGGGCCCTGCTCACGGGGATGGAGGGAGGAGGATGGGGAAAGGGATCTATCCCACCAGTGTCTGGAGTCATCCCAGCAGATGGGCACCCCCCAAACCTTCAAGGGGTCCCTCACCTGCTGTTTCAGAGAGCTGGGGCGTGACTGAGGACATGTTGCAGAGCTCCTTGGCATTGCCCCCTTCAACGTCCTGGATCCACAGCCTGAGGACCAAAGAGGGTCTGGGATCAGCCAAGAAACCCCGAACCCACAGACACAGACTCGGAAGTGGGGAGGGAACCAGAGCCCAGGGCACACCAGGCCCCAAGCACCAGGTCAGAAGGGGACTGTGCACTGATTCCCCAGCCCACTGGGTCTCTGAGCATCTCCTGTGTGCACACAGTGCAAATCTAAGTGACAGCCTACTTCCCTGAATGACAAAAGCAGATGTGCCTCCAAAGGCCTGCAAAGATTTTCTGGATATGTGTATAAGTATCTCTGAGTAATACAGAAGCACTGACCTGCCTCATAAACCTTTCTCAATGCCAGAGATTAACCCGGACATCTACTGTTGAGCTACATCCTACATTCCTAGTCCTTTTTTTTTTTTGTACCAGGAATCGAACTCAGGACCTTGTGCTTGCCAGGAAGGTACTGTGCCACTGAGCTAAATCCCTGGTCCTAGTTGTTTTTTTTTTAACCATTATTTTAATTTTGAGACAAGCTTCACTAAGTTTCCGAGGCTGAATTTGCAATCCTATCTCAGCCTCCCCAGCAGCAGGGATTACAGCCATGTGTCACCACACCCAGCTCCTATTTAGTTTTTTGAAATACAAAACAAGACACCAGATGTACCCATATATGAATCAAGAACATTACAAATAGGGTATCTAATATTCTCATGCATTTGGCATGTAGTAAATTTGTGTTTTCTATAAGAAAACAAAACAAAACAAAAGAAAACAGAACACCACAAATGGGATAGATTCCATGTTTAAAACACTTGGACTTTTGTTTATTTTACACCTATGTAAGAAAAATCAGGGAGGACAGAATATCAAAAATCTCTGTGATTCCCTGGGGAAGGGGGAGTTTATATTTGCTTATTTGGGTTTTATTTTTTTGTATATGCTGAACTATATTCTCAGCCCCACAGGTAGTTTTTATTTTGTTTATACTCCTTTTTTTTTGAGACAAGTTCTCAATGTGATTCAAGTTGCCCTTGAACTCACTGTGTAGCCCAGGCTGACCTCACACTCATGGCAATCCTCCTGCCTCAGCTTCCTGAGTGCTGGGATCACAGGAATGCACCACTATGGCTTTTTAAAAAAAAATTTTTTTTTTTTGGTGGTACTGGGGATTGAATTCACAACCTTGTGCTTGCCAAGCAGGCGCTTACACTGTTGAGCTAGATCTCCAGCCCCTTTAAATTTTTTTTTAACTAGGCAGAGTCTTGCTAAATTCCTCGGGCTGGACTTGGATCTTGTGATCCTCCTGCCTCAATCTCCTAAAGTGCTGGGATCACCGGTATGTACACCACTCCTAGCTTAAAAATTTTTTTTTAGCCCATACCTTACTGTTACTAAAATATGTTCACATGCCAACCAACATTCTCCTACCAGGCTTTTCTTTTCTTTCTTTTTTAAGACAGGGTCTCACTATGCAGTTCAGGCCAACCTTGAGCTCACTTTGTAGCTCAGGCTGGTCTCGAACTTGCAACGATCCTCCTGCCTCAGCCTCCTCAGTGCTGGGATTACAGGCATGTGCCACCATACCCAGCTTTCAGGCTTTTCACAGCTGTGACATTTCCTGCCCCTGCCAACCCTGTCCCTCCTTCAAGTAGGAAAGGAAAACATGGACTATCTGAAAGGAAGTGCAGGGCTCATGAACACTTAGGCTGAGACTGGGTGTAAGGAGACCGTGTGCTGGACCTACACAGACCTGGAGCAGGGGCAATGGGCCAGACGGCCTCTGGGAGCTCTCACCTGGAAGCTGGCTTGGGCTGATAGAGGCTGATGTCCCTGCAGCTGGTGCCGCTCCAAGCGCAGTAGGGGTCACGGGCGAGGACACAGTCCCCACAGCTCTGGTACAGGCTGCAGTTGGCGACAGGCACCTGGACTACGCCTGAGTGGGATGCCGCATACAGCAGCCCCTGCACAGCCAGACCCCAGGAATGAGAGGTGGGCATGGGCACCCAGGGCCACCACCCATGGCCACACCTAGCTCGCTCGCCCACTAAAGCCACCCCTAAAGGCACTGTCATCCTCCTGATATCCCAACTTCCTGATGGCCCATGCCACAAGGCTGGATTCCATGTTCTACCTTGCTGGGGCGGGAGAGAAAAATCCAGGCGGGCACTGCCCAGTGCCAAGGAAGGGTCACCCTCAAGCACATGGCCTTGGTTCCTTCCTTGCCTACTCACCCTGTGGCTGTCCAAGAGCAGGTTCTGCACAGGCTGCCCAGGCAAGAAGACCTGCAGCTCCTCGATGATGTGCATCCTTGGGCCAACACCCACTGCCTTGTGTAGCCGGCCGTCACCTGGGGTGGGGATGCATCTCAGGCCCTGCTCACCATGGCCCATGGCCCACTGCCCACTGCCACGCCCCTGCCCCAACCGGCAAGGTCACAAGTGCTCACCAGTGCCCAGGAAGAGGACATCATAGGTGCGGCCCAGGGCGGAGATGCGGTGCACGGCCACTCGCTGGTAGCGGGCGCGCGGCTGCAGCAGCAGCATCTGGCTGCGCACCTGTCCATCCATCAGGAAGTGGTCCTTAAGGAAGTTCAGCACGCGGTCTGGGAGCTGCAGGGAGGAGTGGATCTTCCGCTCCCGGGCAGAGTTGGTGATGCACTGAGGAGGAAGACCACGACATGAGCCAGGACAGACAGGCCCTGCCTCTCCGGTAGGGAATCACCTGACCCCTGCAGAGCGCCAGTGTGCTAGGCTGAAGGCCAAGGGCAATGCCAGGGTAATCCCCTGTTCACACCTGGGCCTCAGGGGCTGTGCCCTTCTTGCCCTCTACCCAGCACCCTTCCTTCCACCCCAGC
>RJWT010042370.1:0-12153 GCA_004365215.1 Cuniculus paca
TCTAGCTCAGCGGCCTAAGCACCTGCCTGGCAAGCGCAAGGTCATGAGTTCAATCCCTGATGCCGCAAAATTAAAATAAAATAAAAATACTCTGGAGGGCCTGGGATGCAGCTCGGTGGCACAGCATCTGCCTGGCAAATGTGAGATCCTGAGTTTGATTCCTGGTACAAAAAAAAAAAACCAAAAAATAAAAAAAACCAAAAACCAAAACCAAACAGAACAAAATACGCACACACATGCATATATACTCTTGTGAGAAGCTAGAGAACAGTTACTGCTCTTATTAATGCATGTTTGCAGTAATAATGGTCACATTCATCGTGGGGGCTTGGTCCTATAGGAAACACATCTTAATTTTTTTTTTATGTCCCTTTCCCCTCCCCTCCTGTCCCCTCCCTCCGTCTCTCGGCCTCTTTCCCTTCTGCAGAAGATCTATCTCCCTGTTCCTGTTATCTCTCTCTGTATTTTTGGCTCTTTATGTATACTTTGAATGTTTCATATAAGAGGAACCATGCTTTATGTAAGCTGTGTGTCTTTCACCTTTTTTAAAAGTATGGCCTTGGGCCGAGGAATATAGGTCAGCGGCACAGCACCTTTCTGGCAAGCCCAAAGTTGTGAGTTCGATTTCTGGTATCAAAAAAAAAAAAAAAGTAGTCTCAAGGTGTATTCATTTTCACACAAATGATTCAAGTGTATCCCTCTTTATGGCAGATTAGTTACTTTTTCAGAAGTTCCACAATGTTATACACATTAGATTTGCATGATGGGCAAAGTCCATGAAGATAGGTCAAGCGAGGCTGGCAGGCTAAAGTACATATGGAGGGCTAGACATTCGCCATGTGCAAATTTTCCAAGACTAAGTGGTCCTAAAACAAGATATGTGGTCAGTTGATTGTTCAGTATTGCAAAGCGTAAGAGTGCATTAGGTTCATGGCATCCTATGCAGAATTTTAACAGGCAGTACTCATGTAGAAAAGCATGGTGCTACTTACTGTTTGCCAATTTGTGGTCTCCAGGCTTATCAGATTTTGGTTAAAATGTACTGATACATTAGCATCAGAGAATCAGAAGTCGTCTTGCTCGATCTATAACTAAACATTGTAGATTCCAGCCTTCAAACTTACTAATTTGTAGAAAATGTGCTTTATTTTAAATAACTTGCAGTAGGAGAAAAATTCTGCCTTACGCTGAGCCAAAATATATCTCTTCTTAGCTTTAATTTATTGTTGTAAATTTTAGCTCAGTTCGGGTTCTCAAGCTGCTTTATCAGCTCAGAGCTCAGCACCAGTCTCTATCGTACACCTGCTATCCGGATAAAGGATGGGACCAGGAGCTTAAAATATTTCAACAGAACTCTTTAATTTTAGACACAATGAACTGAGAAGTTTTTCCATCCCCCAAGCCATATGCCATTGGACCTCCAGGGCAGATGAAGACACGCACTGCTAAGAATGAAGATAAAGTTGATGACTTTTTTCTTGTGATACTGACCTTGACGTCTTCAGCAAGGTAACAGTTGTAGAAGTCAGGCTCACCAAGCCAGCACGTTCCTCTTCTTTACTAACTCAGCCCACGTTAGTTTTGTTGAAGTATCTGATCAGCATATATTCTGGGAAACTGGGTTCCAGGGAGTAAATTCCAGTGGATTTTACCCTTAAGGGAATCTCATTGGTCTTTCTCTGATTGTTTTGAGGATAGGTACAGCTTGTTGTTCCAGGTAGCAGGAGTCCTGTGAAATATAATAGGGACAGATTTTCCAACTCAGTATAGGAGAAAGTCCTACAAGAAAAGGGCTTTTGAGTCTTTGCCCTTCCTACTGAGAATCCTCCCCTGCGAGTAGAGGAGACCATAGCTGCAGTGCCGACTTGTGCTCAAGAGGGGACGTGCTTAGGGAAGGAAACTTAGGATGCCAAGGATAGCCCAGCAAAGGATAAATGGCCCTGGGAATTTGGAACCTCTGGGAGCTACCCGCTGCCTCCATAATTCTTGGAGGGTAAGGTAATTAAGTATCTAGATTCCTGAGTTATGACTAGTCAGGAAGACACTTTCTTGCAGCTGAAAACAGTTCTAACACTACACTTTTAGCATATGGAAGGGAGGCCTGGGAACCCAGACTTAAGGCTTTTATTTAATTCCAAGGACAGGGCAAAGAAGCATGTGAAGAATTAGAAGTAGAAAACTCAAAATTGGAAGGTAGGAAACAAGAGAAAGGAGAGAACCTGGGAGAACCGAGGCAGGAGATGAGTGCTCTGGTAGCTCTTCTGCAGTGGGGAGAGGATGTTGGAGAAGTCGGGGCAGTGTGATAGTCAGAATTTTGGCAACGACTAGCCATTGTTAATCTCCTGTTGTTATGTTTTGAAGACCTGTGTTGCTTGCAGTGTTCTATTCTGAAATGCTATGTTGTATCTGACTCTATTTTGTTTTGTTTTGTTCTATTCTCTTTAAAAAAAAAAAAAAAAAACTTTGGCAATGAGCACAGCCAAGATGCTGCACATTGCCATGTGAGTTCACTGTCCACATTCACAAAGACTGTCAGCATCGCTGTCATCAGAGATTTCGCTAATGAATACCACTGTCATGCCACCAACTTATGTGGCATGAATAAGACCCAAGATTCCCTGCTGGTCTCTGAATGTCACCCTGTAGGTGAGAGCATGTCATCTTACTTGGGTCTACCAGAGTCCAGGCAAAGTCACCCACTCCAGGGATCATAGAAATGGTCAATGAGAGTGGACTGGGAGGACCATACATCCCCTCCTCCTTCAGCAAGTGTCAGTGGAACAACAGGGCAGGCGCACGCAGAGGCCATAGCTGGTGAGCAGTTCTGACAGTGAGGATCCCAGAAGCCCCTGGGTGCAAAGTCCCCCACCCTCTTGCAGAATGCACCTCCAGCTCTCCTGGTCCCTAGATGTCACACCAGGGAATTTTGGGAAAGGTAAGTAAATTCTACTGCCTGTCAGCTCAGGGTTGGTCACACACAGGGGCTGTGTGCAGTGACAGAATCACACCATGCCACTATCTGTCTTCCCCACGCTGGGGCATGGGGCTTTGTGAGAGCTCAGAGGACTTGTTGGAGCATAAGAAAGCAGGGTTTCCTGCATAGCTGTGCGGCCCATCGCCCAGCATGAGGCTGCCTTGTTTCCAGGTGGTGATCTCCACACAGTGACCTGGGTCCCTGCTGGCTGCCAGTCTCACTGTGACCAAGCTTCTCTGTATCATTTCTCACTGTGAATTCTAAAATAATCGAGTATATAGCTCATATGTGCTCATTAATCATTTTAAAATTAGCAATATTTTAATTATCTTCAGTTTCTGTCTCCCAGGAACTATTATTAAATTGAGATCAATACTCCCCTATTTCCAAGAGAGTTGGATTATCTTCTACTGAAGCACCATTTAAAATACAACCATGAAAGGACTGAAATTAATCTGCTAATCCTTCTTAGAAATTAGGAGGGGTATCAAGTAGTGAATGAGGGGAAAAAAAGGCTCCCAGATGGGTAAGAGAAACAAGGAAACTCCTGGTATTAGAGGACTCTACATGTACTGTGATATAAAGGAAAGAAAGAAGGCAGGAGAGAGAGAGAGAGAAAGAGAGAGAGAGAAAGAGAAAAAGAAAGAGAAAGAGAGAGACAGAGATATAATAAGATCATGACTGGATCATCCAGTGGTCTGAATAGCTTAAACGGCAGAGTCCCTTCCCTAAAATTCTTATAAAATGTGCTTGTCTGTGAATTTATGATACTGAGTAAATGAGAAGATAAACAATCACAAGTAGTCATCCTTTAAACATTTGAAAAGTTTCACGCATCCCTACAATTTGTTCACCCGAGCAGGATCACTAGCTTGCAGGGTTGGGTGGATCCAGTCTCCTCTGGCCTGGGAAGTGGTCGTCCATTATAATGTGACACTTAAGAGATGGATCTGATAATGGATTTGATGAGAAACAGCACCCAGTGGCAGTTCTGCATTTCTCACAAATTTGTGGTTATTTTCTTTTTGCTCTCCAGAGCTGATTCTTGAACTCCTGGCTTGGAAGGGAGTCTTAGAATCAGGTTAAGTACAGAGACCATTTTATAAATTCCATTTCACGGTTTTGTTTACAGTGAAAGAGATTGTCACTAACGCCCCGCAAAATGCCCCGCCCCCAGTTTGCACGCACTTACCTCACGGTTCTTGTCATTTTCTGAAGCGTTTCCTGAAGTCCTCCTTCATGACGTCCTTAGCTGTGCGGTGGTGGCTGCATCCACATCCTGAATTGGTTCAAAGCATTTACCTTTAGTGATCATTTTGATTTTGGGGAAGAGCCTGTCTGAGGTCGCACCATGATGGATCCGGTGAATAAGGTGGGCAAGGATTCACCATCACGTTTTTACCAGCCTGCTTTTCTGTTGGATGCCACATAGCATCAGCACTCACTATATTCTAAGTTTGAAAAGCAACACAAGAAAAAGGACTTCCAGACCTGCTTCAGAAGGTGGCAAGGACAATGCAATAAATGTGTTTGATGTGAGGGGGAGGATTTTGAGGATCGATGGCAATATGTCATTACTGTAGGAAACTTTTTAAAAAATGTTAAATGTAAATATTCATGGTGGGTTTCAATCATCCCTTGTAATCACACACCTTTACCTGTAGGTTTATCTCTTTAGCAGATGCCGGCTGCAAAGCCTGTGTCTTAGGAACAATACTTTGCACTCCAGTGAGGTCTGGAATGAGAGCAATTTGAACCAACTGTGTGCAGCTTCCAAGCCTGAAGTCTTTTTTCCGTGCTTTCATCCAGAGAGTCTCAGACTAATATCTTTAAAATTTATTATTATTATTTCTTCTTCTTCTTCTTTTTTAGATAACCCCTCCATTTGCCAGCTTCTGCGAGAATCCACTTAGAAGGAAAAAGCAGTCCTGTCACTACAGGCAGCACAGACCCTTTTTCATGTATTAGTTATTAGCCTGTAATGCAATCAGGAGTCTGTAAGTTTAAGATTGCCTTTTTATTCCTTTAGCCTGCTGAGCATGAAAATGTCTTCAGCGTTTCCCAGTAACAACGTAAATATAGCCCGACTGGATGGAGTTGGCACATTAACCTCTGGCCATTTGGAGGTTATTTAATCTAAGGCAATTGGCCATGTGAGCCCAGCCACCTCCCCCACCACTGGCCCTGGCACCGCCTTGCACTGCGTGAAATTTGAGCTGAGGAAGGTACCTTTGGGGGCTCATGTGCTGGAGAGAGGAGGTTCAGTCTTTTTCAAGAAATTTCAATTGATCTTCAATTCAATCATCATTTTTTGTTTAGTCTTACACAAAAATTTAGCTACTATGTGTCTATGTAGTGAAACATTCTATTTTTAAAACCCCAGTGTTTATCCATCTTTGTCCATGTTGATATAAATTATCATGCTTTTATTAGACTGACAAAATAAGCCCAGGTACTGGTCATCCATTATAATGCGGCACTGAAGAGGTGGCCTTTCAAAATGTTGGAGGTTATTTAATCTAATGCAATCAGCCATGGGAGCCCACCCACCTCCTGATATTCCCCAAAACAAGACAGCGGCTTGCTGTGTTAGGAAAGATCGGGACTGAAAGTGTTAGAGTCAGCAGATGGTGCTGAGGATGGGTGGAGAGGGGAGGTCAACAACAGCCCCAGCTGCAGATAGTGATTCCCAGCAAAGAAAGCAGATGGGTGAGTGCGTATGTGTGAGTGAGTGTGTGTGTGTGTGTGTGTGCATGCATTTTGTGGTCACACAGAGGAAGAAGCAGGTATACAGGTCCAGAGCTTGGGGTAAGGTGGGTTGAGCAGGAACCTAGGACCTTCCGTACAGATCACTGCCTGCAGCCCAAATCAGAAGGTGGAAGGCATTAGACAGCCAAGTAGATCAGCTGCAGAATGGGTAAACAAGAGGGGGAGGCTGAGAAAAGGCTTGGAAAAGTTGGCAGGAGCCAGAGTTGCTTGCATGTGGGCGGGTGATACAGCAAGAGGAGGGCAAGCTAAAGCCTGGCTTAGATGTGTTATAGATGGCTTCGGAGTGAGCAGAAAGTTTGGCAGATGTCAATGGCACCATGAGAGCATCATGGTGGTGGCTGGGTTCTATTTAAAAAGGAAGTGCCTATTTGCTCAGGTATGAAGATATGCATCAGTATCCTATGCAGCAGCATTTACCGTGCTAATGAAATCACCCCAAAGCTCACTGATCTTTATTTATGAAGACTTTCATGTAAAAGAAAAATTTTCTGAATGGATAATAGGAACAAGGTCCATGAACACAAGAGCTTTCACATTTGAAATTAAATTTAGAAATATATTGCTTTTGTCAAACACGCCAGAAAAACACACAAAAGCCCATGACTCCAGCAGGCTGATTCAGAACTATGTTCTGCCTCTTATTCCCCAAATTCTGGTATTCGCCCTGGACAACCAGTGGACATGGGGAGGTCCCGAGTGATGCCTTCCTACCCTTGCTCACTTTCTGCCAAGTTCCACTTGGTTAAGCTGCTGAGAGATGTGATTCTAACTGGTCCCTTCACACAGCCTTTGGTCTCCATGGACGCTGCCTGCAATCCTGTTGCCCACGATTTGTTACTGGGACTCCCCGTGTTCAGTGCCTTTTTCTCTTGGTAAAATCAACCTCAAATGATACTTTCTGCAGAAAACCTCCTTTCTTGGACACACTTAATTTTACTGTTATTTCTCCACAATCTTGCCTTATATATACTTTTACTCTGTCCTACTGATCAAGTGGAATTGCTAGCAATAAGTGTGTCATCTTTCATGAAAATCTCACCATTTTAGGATTTGAAGACATGATGGGGTTTCCAGGGATATAGTGAAAGATAAGGTTTAATACAGTATCTGTAGCAAACATATAAATATATGGTCTTCAGGGCCCCAAAACATTTATATTGAATCACATTCTGATTAGAGAATTTACTTCCAATATTTGTCAACTGTGGTTTAAAAAAAAAAGAATTAGGTAGTCTTTGTCTTTTTTCATCCATTCATCCACCCATCTTTCCCATCTTTATTACCACTGTATGTTTTGCAAATTTCAAGTAGTAGTAGGGACAAAACAGTAAAAAAAGAAACAAAATATTCTGTATTCACTAAAGGGACTTTCTAGTGAGAAGACTGATGACATTTATACAAGAACAAGATTTGTGTGTGTCTATTAAATTCACAAGAAACACTGTCAATATATATTCTTTCCTTCTTTGTACAAAAAGAAATAATATTTGTAAATACATAGAAAACAATTAATAGATCTTTTGGTGTAGTTCAATTTGCATCACTCACATTATCTTTAAAAATTGGGAGTGATTTTTTTCTTCTTGCTCTGAAACAGTTGATTAAAATCTATCCCTTTATTAGGCAGAGTAAAATAAACACATTTGGAAGATCTTCAGGCTAAATAGTCCATCTTTCTTAATTTAAAGATAAATTAACTGAAGCACAGATATCTTACATGACTTCTCCAAAATCTACAGTTGATATTGGAGTAGGGAAAAATTCCAGTATTTTAAAGAAGTTATTAACAGAGTATTGATAGTAATCACAACACAGTTTGAAATAATACCAGCAGCAAGCTCGATTTAGTTTCAAATTCAAAAATAAAAGCACGAATCAAAGAGTGGAATGGTTTAAGGCCATAATCTAAGTGGTGTGAATCGAATGACAGAAGTTGAATGAGATGGAATATCTATGTGCTTTGTGTCATAGCACTGCTTTTCATATGGTACCATTTCTTGTTCCTCCAACACGTTTTTTAAAATGTTAGAGTATAACTAGGTTACTCTTTTATGAACTCATTTAAGGGACACACACAGAAGTATACATTAAAATCCAAGTTTTCTGAACTGTCCCTTTACTCATCTCCTGGAGCTCCTCTTCCGAGCCTCTCTGGGCAGCAAATCTTTGACACATCTCTCCATTGCATGAGTCATAGATCCCATCAGAACGAGAGCAGGGACACAGATCTCTCTCTGAAGGCTGTGGGCCATCCGGAAACTGACCCGTCATTAACCTGTCCTTACCGCTCCCAATGCTTGTGGAAGGAATTCTGGCATCTCGGTGCACATTCAACCGGCTCTAGTAACAGACTGCTCAGCAGACGCGCACTTTGTGAGAGGCTGGTTCTGAACACCAGAACCATCTCCCTACACATGGTTTTAAGGACTGACAATCCCAGCAACTCACCTGCAGTCAGATTTTAAAGATGATGCTATAAAATAATTTCATTTTGTCATTGGAGAAATGTTTCATCAAATAAGCCAAGCAAGCAGGGGCTTTCAAAGTCATGTGGATTTATTTACTACTGGATGGGAAAGCAAATGAATGTTCATGGCTACATTCAGCAGTCTTTTCCTGACACTGAAAACTGAGCAGCAAAAGATCTTGTGAATGAGCTGAAAGAGTTAATTTGACTTTTAGGAGCCATAAGGCAGCTTTGGTTGGGTGGGTTCTGTATTCTTAGACACTGGTTCAATAAAAATGTAAATGTTATCTGAGTACACAAAACATATTTCATGGTGATAATGAATCTGTTGACATAGTGTTCATACTTTATTATATAAATTTTAGTAATACATTTGCTAGAGAGAAGAATGAATACAGAGAGAGATTCTCAGTGCTCAGCACTCCAACATGCCTGGGTTGGTTGGCACAGGCCTGCTTCTGTCCCTGGTGTGGTTTGTGGGCCGCCTGTATTTAATCAATCAGGGCACTGTGGACGCTGGGAGGAACACGGCAGCAGCCTTATTGACCCAGCTAATCTAACCGGGTTTGAAATAGGAACTAGGAGACGGGTTATTTTTAAAGCAAAACCCAATGATGCATCCACCCGTCCTGCAGTGTGATTACTTAGATTTATGATCAATGAGGTATGTCCAGTGCGTGAGAAGTCTAGGAAGGAGGACCAGATTAGGAGGCTGCAGGCAGCCCACAGGGCAGCACACCAAGGCCGCAGGCTCTGCAGGCATGCGGGCCCATAAATACTGTTGGGTGCAGTATGCTGGCTTTTTAATTTGCAGGCCTGGAGACAAAATGAGAATCCTTTTGACTCTTGTTCAAAAACTGTTAAGAATTCCAAAGTGGTGCTAGCAGAATCCTACGCCAAGTGACGCACCAGAGAGCTGGCCCTACCTGTCACTTTGAGGATGGAGGGCTGCCCTCTAGCGTTGCAGGGAAGAAAAATTCTCCTAATGTGCACTTTTTCATTCCTTTGGCCCAGTCAGAGCTTCCACTGTTGTTTTTTTCTGCATGTTTTCTCACAAATAAATGGACAGAGTAAATTTATAGGAGAACCTTCACCTCCCCATGCCTTCTCCTTGCTAGCAATCCTGCTACCCAAAGGCGCAGAAATAAACTTGAGGACTCCTTGGGGTCCCTTTAGTGACTTGAGTATATATTTCATCCTTTTGGCTGGACACAAAAGGGTGTTTTTCATTTTACTCCGTGCAGTTTAGGAGTTACTGTTTTTGCCTTTTTTATTTTTTTACTCCCTATCAAAATAGAAAGTGCTGTGAAATTTTAAAAGGCATACTTGCTCTTGTTGATTCTAAACCCCAACAGAGTAACAACGACCATTATACTAGTTCACATATATTTTGTATGACACATAGAACACTGACAGGGACCCCACCCCCATAAAAATAAGCACCAAAAACAAAACAAAATTCCAACAAAAACTCAGAGAAGTCCAACATATCCTTGATTTTTATATTATAGTCTTTCTAGAATCTCTGTCTATGATGACACCATTTAAATTATAGGAGAGAAGCGAGGAGGGGAAAGAGCGTTGGGTTTTGCTCCTGTTTGATTTATGTAGTCCTGCTTTTCAAAAGACGTTGGACACTCCTTCAAGGATTCTAGACTCCATGTCCTTTTCTCCTGAACATCTGGTCCATGATAGTCACAAAATAAATTATTTGCCGAATAAACTAATGAGGGAATTAGTGTTAAAAAACTCCTGTAAGAGTCAAGTGTAAAACCTTCATGCAGTGTCACTAATTTTGCCATCATAGTTTAACGAAATCTCCTAAAAGTCTTCCAACAACCCCATCTCCCATAGAGGGAGAGCGTGTATGTGATGTAGATGTGACTATTAAAAATCCTCGACTTTCTCACTGGAAAGAAAAAAGTAATTAAGTGCTTACTTTTTTCTCCTAAGTCTTGCAGCTCTTTTCCTTATACATTTAAGTTACAAATTATTATTATTAGTAGTATTTTTTGCTTCTTGTGTGGGCAGACATTTATCAGTACAAGCTGTGAGGAAACAAGAGCTGCAGAGATGAATAATGGCTCGTTGGTAGCACGGGGAAGGACCAGAAATGCACAACTCCACCCACCCGGAAAGACCTGCACAGGGTGCTGGCAAGAGAGAACCCAAGCAAAGGACAGTGGCCAGTTGCCCACTCAACTGGGTGTCTTTGGCGGGATGAGGCTCTGGATATTTATAAGTCCCACTCACCAGCGTTGTCTGCTCTTGAAGCGCACTCCCAGAACCTCCAAAACAACTAAAATCTGACAGTAGAGTAATCCCATTCTCTACTCCAAAGGGAAGCACCAAGTCTGATGAGAGCGTTTGGATCCGGGAAAGGCTGAGACTGAGTTCTTCCGGCCGTGCTCCAGAGTGGGTGTTGTTCGAGGGTGCTGAGGGAGGGCCAGGTGGGTCCTGCAGACAAGAGGTCCAACAGAAAAGGGTCTCACTTGGCTGCCAGGGCTGGAGGACCCCGGGGCCACCGGGAGAAGCCAGGGGAACCCCAGCATCCCTCCCACTTCTCTCCCTCCCCCCGGGAGGAGGAAAGACTTCCCCGGGACCCTGTGTCCAAGACTGGACTCACCTGCCTCCCCACCCCGCCTCCTTCCCGGGGGTCTCTCACCCGCCATCGCACCTGTGCTCCCTGGGTCAGGCAGTCCTCAAGAGCTGCTAGAAGTAAAATCCCCCGGATGCTTCCAGGTCTAGGTCTCCATGTATGCGCTGGGTCCTCAGCTTTCTCGTCCCTGCCCGCGAGGGGGACAGGGCAGCCTGGGTGGCAGAGGGACAACAGGAGAAGGTGCCAGGATTGCTGCCAGTGCCGTCTGGAGTGCTGATGTCTACTGCAGGGGACACAGGAGCAGCCCGGGGGAGCGGAGGGCCGCTGGCCTTGGATTCCTTTGAAAAGGCGTTGGGAAGGGGGTGAGTTCTGGGAGTCTTTTGCCCTGACAATTCTGGAGTAAGATCAGACATCCGAAAGGCTGTTTCTGTTTCTGTTTTGTTCTTCTTGGTACTGAGGATTGAACCCAGATCCTTCTCACTGAACCACACTCCTGGTACTTTTTTATTTGAGAAAGGGTTTTGAGAAATGGCTAAGTTGCTCAGGTTGGCCTTGACCTTGTTGTGATCTTTTGCGGGTCAAGGACGAGACCTGCTGGCCCCCAGGAGGACACAGCCTACCCTCCCCGGTAGGCGAGGAGGGCACGTTGTCCCTACAGATGCTTGGCCCTCAGTTCTAGGTGGGTCTCTCTCTCCTGCCTCCGGGGCCCAGTTCTCAAGGTGGCCTGGAGGAGCGAATTTTAGAGTGCCAGGCTCGCGCTAGCGCTGGGCCGAGCTCCTGTTGCCCCTCGCTGCCATCCCAACCGGGCAAACAGAGGAGGTTCCCCGAGACTGGACTATCCAGAGAGCGCCCGCGTAGGCCTCCCACGACGCCAAAACTGAGGCCGGTGTGACCCCTCCAAAGTGATTGCAGCTTCAAGCCAGGACCCCAGGCGCCCCGACACTGGCAGGGGAGCAGCACGCGTGACACTGCCTCGCTGGGGCCCACTCTCTTGCAAGGGGCCAGGACCCCGGCCCTGTGAGAGCTCAGAGAGGAGCGGGGCAGGCGCCACGCGCTGCGCCCCAACAGAAGAGGCCATAGGGAGCACCCGCCTCTGCAGGGAGGAGGGAAGGCAGGAGACCCCTGTCCGGGGCGCCCCGAGGGTGAAGGGGAGGAGGCCTCCACCTCCGCAGAGTGGGGAGCTTCTGCCGATGCCTTCCTGCGCCCGGCCCTGCATCCAGAGGAGCGCCCTGGGGTCCGGCGGCGTGCTCCCCGCCAGCGTGCGCCCTGCGAGGTGGAGAAGTTTGGGGGCGGCGGCGGAGGGCGGCGGAGGGCAGCAGCGCCCCCTCCCCGCGTGCGCCCCCG
>RJWT010042371.1:0-12153 GCA_004365215.1 Cuniculus paca
GATTACAGGCATGCACCACCATGCCTGGCTGTAAATACATTTTTGTCACTCAACACATCTCTTCCTCCATAAGGACTGCCATCAGGCTGGCTGGAACATGACCTATGGCACGTCCCCTGCACATTATAAGACCGGACCCTGCCCTTCCATCCACATGACTACAGTCAGGGTAATAATCATGCTTATCCAGGCATGCTTGGCCCAAGCTGGCCCTGTCAGCCCTATCCCTGTGACAAGTCAGAAGCTGAAAGAGAGTTTTTTCTCTCTTGTTCTTTCTCTCTCGTTTTTTTTTTTGTTTGTTTGTTTGTTTGTTTTGTACCGGGGACCAAACTCACAACCTTGAGCTTACCAGGTAAGCACTTGAGCCGCTGAGCTAAATCCCCAGCCTGAGAGTTTTATACTTGAAGATTCCCCCGGCTAAAGCCAGTCTTCAGAAGAAAAACACAATGCAGGGGCTGAGGACATAGCTCCGCAGTAGAGGACTGCCCAGCATGCACAGGGCCCTGGGTTCCATCTCCAGAACCACCAAAAACCCCCAAAACACCACAATGCAAAGGCAGCATACATCTGGGTTCCCAACCCTGCAGTCAGATCCTGTTCCTGAGTTCAGCAGAATCTTCTCCCCCTGCCCTGGCACCACAGATCAAACTCAACCTCACGCTTGCCAGGCAGGCGCTTACACTGCTGAGCTAAACCCCCCACCCTTGCCTTCTTGAGACAGGGTCTCCCTATGCTGTTCAGGCTGGCCTTGAGCTCACTTTGTAGCCCAGGCTGGTCTCGAACTCGCAACGATCCTCCTGTCTCAGCCTCCTGAGTGCTGGGATTACAGGCGTGCGCCACCAGGCCCTGGCCCAACAGAATCTTCTACGGCCAACTAAAATGGTCCTAAGAGAATGAGGCTCTGCAGAGACAAGAAATGGCCTCTTTCCTGTGATGAGCTCAGGGCTGGGCAGTGAGCTTCAGAACTGAGTCGCAGGTGGCCCCTGTGGAGGATGCTTGGGGATCTCTTAGGTCTGAGCACACAGGGGTCCTCTGAGGAGCTGTAGATGTGAACAGGAGCCTTCTCTTCCGCACCAAGAGTGGAAGGGTGGAATCTCCAGCCAAAGGAGAGGAGATAACCCAAAGGGATTTTGTCGACTGGTTTTGTTGAGCGGCTGAGGTCAGACCATGGATGCTCAGATCCGCGGAGAGAACAATGGATCTAGGGAGTTTTTATGGGGGCGGGGGTGGGTGCAGAAATGGCAGTGTGGAGGGCTGAGGTCACAATGAGTCCCATCCAAGCTCTGTGTTCTTTGACGGCACCCTCCCACCGCCACAGCCAGGAAGCGCTTCGGCCGCATCAGGTAAGAAGCACTAGGGGACCGCTGGGGCCTAAGGAAGGGCTGTGCCCAAGGGGGGATATACGTCCAGATGGCCTTGCCATTAAGCCCCTTCATTTGCAGGGCTCTGCTCCTCCCAGCAGCTGTTTCACACCAAAAAGGATTTGCGCTGACCCGTTTGTCCTCAGCATCAGCAAGGCCCGAGGGGACAGAGCAGAGGTTCAGGGCAGAGGCGAGTCCTGTGTAGGTGCCCAGGCCTGGAGCCCTACCAAACCTGGCCAGACAGAACCGGAAGCCGGGGGCGGGTCCGCACTGCCGGAAGAGGCGGGGCCTTGAGCCAGTGGGCGGGGTCAAAAACAAGGGGCCCGGATCCAGCCCAAGAGAGGAGAGACGTGGGCCTGGGAGCTGGCGGCTAGGCCCTTTGCCGAGAAGGTGGCATCTTTGTCTGGGAGCCGCTGGCCCAGCCGGCCGCCCTCACTGGGCCACATTGCGGTGGTGGTGGACCACGGCTCGGGCTTCACCAAGGCGGGCTTCGCGGGCGAGGGCCAGCCGCGCATAGTGCTCAAGAGCTCCAGCCTGGTGCCCCGCTGGGACCGGCCGGCGCCGCAGGGCGCGTCGGACTGCACGCTGGCGGGCGGCGTGGCGCGCGCACATCCCATCAAGCACGGCGTGGTGGTGGACTGGGAAGCGCTGGAGGGGCTGTGGGAGCGCCTGCTGGTGGGGGGCCTGCGGGTGTGTCCGGAGCAGTGGCCTGTGCTGGTGAGCGACTCGCCGTCGGCGCCGCCCGAGGCCCGCGAGAAGGTGGCCGAGCTGCTGTTCGAGGCCTTGGCGGTGCCCGCGTGCCACGTGGCCAGCACGGCGCTGCTGGCGCTCTGCTCGGCCGGCGCGCTCAGCGGGCTGGCGGTGGAGGCGGGCGCGGGCGTGTGCCACGCCACGCCCATCTACGCGGGGCATTCGTGGCTCAAGGCCACCTTCCGGCTGGACGTGGCAGGCAGCACCCTGTCGCGCTACTTGCGAGAGCTGCTGGTGGCTGCGTGTCCCGAGCTCCAACGGCAGGGCCTGCCGCGCAAGACCGTCACACAGCTCAAGAAGCGCTGCTGCTATGTGTCGCAAGACTTCGAGGGTGATCTCCGTGACCCTGCCCGACACCATCCGGCCAGTTTCCGAATGGGCAATGGGAGCTGTGTGTGCCTCTGCAGCGAGCGCTTCCGCTGCCCGGAGCCCATCTTCCAGCCGGGTCTGCTAGGCCAGGCTGAGCCGGGGCTGCCCACGCTGGCCTTCCGGGCGCTGGAGAAGATGCCCACGACGCTGCGGAAACGGCTGGCCGACACCGTGGTGCTGGCCGGTGGTTCCACGCTGTTCCCTGGCTTTGCTGAGCGCCTGAACCTAGAGCTGGAGGCGCAGTGCCGCCGGCACGGCTATCCGGCCCTACAGCCCCGCCTGGTGGCCAAGTCTGGGCGCGGCATGGCTGTGTGGACGGGAGGCTCCATGGTGGCCTCCTTGCACTCCTTCCAACGCGGCTGGATGACCCGCGCCATGTACCAGGAATGTGGCTCCAGGCTGGTGCACGAAGTGTTCAACTGACTGGGGAGAGGGGGATGTGGTGCTACGAGGGGACACTACAGAGACAGCGGCTCCAGGCTGAACTGCAGCTCTTCAGAGCAAGAGCACCAGATAAAAGAATCTGTCTGGAATGGTCATGTGTGGATGGGCCACCCCACCCTCGTCCCTTTCTGCACTAGGAGCAGGCGGTTTCGACCTGCAGTACAAATTTCCCCAACCACTGCCAGCTTAGTGCCAGTGCAGCTGGCACCCCTAAGACCAGGCCCCTAACAGTGTTCCACCACTGAACTACATGTTCAATTCTTTTTCTTTATTCTTTTTGCAGTACTAGGGAATGTCCTGAGCTACATCCCAGCCCTTCTTTACTTTTGTGGTACCAGGCATTGAACTCACAACCTCGTACTTGCCAGGCAAGCGCTGTGCCACTAAGCTATATCCCTGGCCCTGACCTTGTTTATGTTTTGAGACTAAGTTCTCACCAAGTTACCTAGGTAGGGCTGGGACTTCGCACTGTTTCCTTAGCGTCCTAAAGGGCTGAGATTACAGGCGTGTGCCACCACGCCCAGCTTTTACTTTTTTGACACAGGGTCTTACTAAATTGTCCAAGCTGGTTTTGAAATTGCAGGCCATCCCTCTCAGGCTCCTAAGCAGCCAGACTAAACAGGCATAGGCCCTTTAAAAAGTTACTGAATTGCATGTGAAAGCAGCTAGGAGAAATCTAGCTCACTGTGTGCTCAGGAGGTCTTTGACCCTGAGGGTGTTTCCTTTTCTCTGTAAAGCGGGGTCAAGGCACTACCCTGGGCCTGCTCCCTGCTCCCTCCCCACCTTCCATTAGCTAAGGAAAGTAGACACATTTCTTGAACACTGAAGGCAGTCAGGTGCACCTGTAATCCCAGCGCTTGGGAGGCTGAGGCAAGAGGATCACCTCAAGTTTGAGGCCAGCCTGGACTACATAGTGAGACCCTGCCTCAGAAAACCAAATTACAAAAGGACTGCTGAAAGGGAGGTGTGGCTTATTTTTCTGAAGTCACTACCCAAGGCCCCAGAGCCCTGGCTGTTGGCACTGTCTACATTTGCATAAACACATCACACAAGCTCCTGGGCACACACACACCTGCTGTTCCCTTCTGTCCTTGCGTCAGGCCCCAGCCCACAGGCCTCCCAACCAGCACACACCACCATGGATGGGGACCTGTGTCAGCACAACCCCCTGGCCCAGCCTTCCCTGCTGGGGTACTGACCAATAGTGAGAACAAAAATGGCAGTGCTGTCCCGGGCATTGTGGGTGCTGCGAACAGAGCAGAGAACACACACAATTCCCTGCCTTCACCTTCATTTAATTGTCCTGAGAAAAGGTAAGGGGTGGGCTCTTTATGGCTGGTTTACAGATGAGGAAACAGGCCCAGGAAAGTTAAAGGGGCAGAGCCACAAAATGGAACCGTTCGCATTGGAACCTGGCCTCTAGCTCCACAGCCCTGCCTGACAGGTGCGGTGCTCCCGCACAGGCCCTCTACTCACCAGCTTGGTGGTGTCCATGGCAGAGAGCACAGCTCGGTTGAGCGCCTCCAGCGCAGCCAGCACAGGCCGGTAGACACCCAGGTGCTTTGAAAAGTAGTCTGTGGGCAGAAGCAGCACGCAAGGACGTGGCCCCGCCACCTCTGTAACCTGAATGCTGCCCACCCAGGATCCCGTAGCTGCCAAGCAGGCCTCTCATGCTAAGCCGTCCCATCGGAAAGCCAGCCCCTTCCAGCCCAGGCCCCCCACCTGCCCAGGGCTCCTGTGGGCCTACTTACCACACAGTTTCTCCGTCTCTAAATTGCTGCAGGGAAAGAAAAGTTACCTTTCAGAGCCTGAGATTTGGGCCTGGCGAGCGGGTTACGGAAGCCAGTGTCCACACTGCCCACTCCCAGCTCAGCTGGACAAGGGATCTGTTAGGATGCTTGCTTGAGGGGTGGGGGAAGCACTGCAGATAAAGAACCCAGCCCAAGTCTTGGGAACCTCAAATGCCAGCCTAGTGTCTGGGATTTATCCTAAGGAGACAAGAATGCGGGCAGCTGTGTACACAGGAGACGTGTGTGCACCAGGAGGCGTGAGAAGGAGCACACATTCATGCCAGGATGTGGATGTGGGAGCACACGTGCATGTGTGTGTGCACACGCGCGTGCGTGCACCTGCGCCCATGGGTGGAGGCAGGCCCAGCTGTCCCCAGGCATCCTCTGGCTCCTGCAGAAAGGGGGAATGGCGGGGCTGAGCCACGGGTGGTGACTCAGGCCCGGCTATTTTGGGGCCCCAGCTGGAAGCAGCCTAGCGGGCAAAGCTGAAGCTGGGGTAGGTGGGCGGGTAAAGCTGGCATGGAGCCCTGGCACCCTTCTCCTACCCCTCATCCTGCAAAAGAACTGATGCAACAGGAGACCCAGTGGGGCTGGGACAGCCTGGCCTGGCGTCCGCCCCCAACTCAGCCCTGCCCTGTTGTACTCAGTACTCACTCGGTGGGACGCCCTTCGATGCCGCTGAACAGTTCCCGCAGCTCCCCTGGGCTGAGGACTCCGTCGGCAAAGTAATTCTGGAATTCCTCAAAGGAGAGCTTACCGTCATCTGCAGGAAGCAGGGCAGAGTTGCTCTCCCTGAGCCCTGGCTGCTCCCCGGGCCCCACGTGCCCCCAGCATCTCACAAGCAGCTGGCCAGGTGGGATGGGATTCGACACTCAGTGGGGACCCCAACTGTAGAGAATAGGACTGGAGTCCCCAAAGCGATGCGCTGAAGGGAACAGGGCCCACTCTGCCTGACAGTGGAGACAAGGACTCAAAAAACGTTGCCAAGTGGAGAAAGAACGAACGCAGCCTGTGACAGCCAGTGGGTGGCAGGGCTTCACGGGAGAGGACTCGCGAGGGACAGCTCCACTGCAGGGCAGAGGAAACGGCCATGCTCTGGACCCAGGGCTGCCACAGAGAAGCCACGGGGAGGCAGATGAGTTCTCCCAGCAGCCTCTGTAAGCAGCAGAAGGGAACGAGCTCCCTAACGGGAGCGGGAAGCCCAAAGACACGGGGGATTTGCTCTGAATGCTGAGCAAGGTCTCTGAGCGGGGCGGGGTGGGGGGTTAAGGTGTGGGGTTAGGGAGCCCCCGAGCCTCCCGGATGGACTGCCCAGTGAGAGCATGTGTCCCATCAATGAGTTGAGACAGACAGTCCTCACTAATCTGAAGAGACCCAGGGAGAAGAGGTAGGGGACACGACCCTGTCTCAGGACACTGGAGCACACGAGGGTCTGAAGACCCCCAGCAGGGTGAGCAATCGGCTGCCCCCGTTGAGACCTCCTGCTGGCCAATGGGCTGCTCTGGGTCCTCTAGAGTGACAGCCTGTTGCACGCGGAGTCCCCTTAGGGTTCTTCCAGACCTGACCGGAGACTGGCCAGGCCCCAGTAGGAGGAGCTCATTCCGTGGACGCCGCACCCACCTTTATCCCTGCCCATGGCTGGGTTTCACTGCGTCCTCCAGACACACCCTGCCTACAGATGGTGGCTCTTGTGCAAAGTTAAGGTGGCCTCTGGAAACCTAAGTACCTCACGAGGCCTCCATTATGCCACCCTTCCAAGCCCCTCACGCACACGGGCCCTTGCCACACAGACCCGGGTTCAGAGCCCCCCAGGTAAAGGATGGATGACCGCAAGCAACTTGCCTCAGCTCCCTGGCAGCTCCCCTTTGGGAAGTGGGTGAGGGGTCCTACCTAGCTGGCTCTTGTGAGGACAGAGGAGGCTGGGTACAGGCACCAGCCATCCCTGTGCTGGGAGCGTGCAGAAAGTCAGCCCTCACCTCCAGCCTGGGGCCCAAGCCCATGTCCTCTGCTCTCGGTCCTGCCAAACTTGGCTCAGATCAGAAGAATGCTTTCTCTGGGCAGGATGCCTTGACTGATTTTCCTGTGTGGGGCCCACAAGACCTCAAGCCCCTACCTCGTGTCCCCGTTCCACCCCCACCAAGGGACCCAGGGAAGCCACCCACACTCACCATTCTTGTCTGCTCTGCGGAAAACCTAGGGAATAAATGGGTGTTAGAGAGCGTGGTGAGGGGAACCTGGGAGGCCAGCGGCCCCGCCCAGTCCACAGCGCCCCAGTGGGCCTCCCTGTGGGAGCCTCCCACCAAGGGGGCGCCGGAAGCACACACAGCGGGTTGGCACTTGCTCCCCTCTCCTTCCTGCAGGGCCAGCCCAACGGGGCTCCAGGCAGCTCCCTGCACCCCACCTGCATGGTCCAGCCTGAGCCCTGCCTGATGCATCAGCCCTTGGCCCAGGCCCAGCGGAAGGTTGGGAAGATGGGCCAAGATGCGGTCTGAGCACCCTGGGCAGCCTCCCAGACCTGCACCCCAGCTCTGCTGTGTGGCTGTCCAGACTCTGTCCCAGTCTTGGCCCCTATGAGCTGTTTCCTCCGGCGCAGTCACTAGTCCTTTCTTTGGGGTGCCTCAGTTTTCCCACTAGCACAAGAGGGAGAAGCCTGGGCTTAACCCTTTCAGCACTGGGGTTCTTATGCAGGCAAATCAGAGCAAGGCCCTGGGCAGATGTGTGCATGTGTGTGCAAAGGGGAATGAGGGTAGCAGAAGGTAAAGGTCAAAGATTCAATTTACAGAGAAGCAGAGATGAAAGGCAACAAGGCAGAGGGGAGCACGGTCAGGACCAGAGACTCCCAGGTGCCCTGCCGCCCAAGAAGCCTCACCAAGACGTGTGCCCGAGCCCAGACAGAACGCCCTCAGAGCTGCAGATCCTGAGCGCCAACCACCTCCGCTGACCCCCTCAGTGAACCCATCTGACCCCTAGGCCGACTCAGAGAAGCCTCGCTACTGGCTTGGGATCACACAGCAGCCCAGCAAGGCCTGGCTGGGAAAGATGGACACAACGGGGGTGGGACAGGGCTGTTTAGCTGGGAATGGTGACACCTGAGGCCACTGTGTCACGCCCCTGCCTGAAAATGTGACCTGGGTGGGACAGCCTCTCAGGCCTTAGTTTCCCCATCTGAGAAGCAGGAGGGTCAGGTCTTTCCAGCCTGGACCTTGGTCAGGTGCTGAGTCACTGGGGGCAGTGGGGAGGGGGCAGGGACCGCTGGAGTGGAGACAGAAGAGGGCCAGGAGGGGTTGAAGGACAGGAAAGGGGGTTGGAGCTGCAACCCAGGAGGCTGCAGGTTACCTGCCACCGGTGGGAGGGGTACCCAGCCCACAGAGGATGCCTGGCAGCCTTACCAGCTGCAGACCTGCTGCCCTTGGGTCGGGCTGCAAGGGGTCCAGGGGCAGCGCTGGGTCAGGAGAGGCTCCAACATGTGTCCAGGCTGCCCTGCCCTGTGAGCCCGGCCGTGCTGCCCCACGCAGGGGCTCCCACTGTGGCTGGGTGAAGTGTGGCCAGCCCCCGCCCCCACCTGCCACACTGTGGGGTAGGCTTGGGGACACCAGCGACAGGGGTAGTGTCACTAAGACAGGGACAGGGAGAGACACGGAGAAGCAGACAGGACAGGGACACAGCAGACAGATCAAGATAAGGGAGACCTCGAGATGGTCAGGTCAGAGAGAGATAATGAGAGGGACAGAGAGACCCGGAGAGACAGAAGGGCAGGGCCAAAAGACCTGGAGACGCGGACAGACACAGGGAGGAAGGAGACGCAGGGTCGCGGGCAGGGACAGAGACAGACGACCCCTGCGCCCGCGCCCCACTCACGTCCTGGAAGAGCGCGTGTCCGGCGAGCCCGGCGGCGGGGGCGGGGGGCCGCGGGGGCCCGGGCGCGGGGGGCCGGAGCAGGCACACGGCGAGCAGCCCCGCGCATGCCATGGCGCGCTGCGCTCGGCGGCTCCGCCAGGCTGTAGCTCCCTGCGGCCGGACGCCGCCGCCACCGCCGCCGCTGTGCACCCGGCTGGGGGTGGGGCGCCCGCCCATTGGCGCTGTCGCGAGCGCGGCCCCGCCCCGCCCCGCCCCACCCACCCGAGGTCTCCAGCCCTGCTCGCGGCCTCGGTTTCCCCTCGGTTTCCCGGTCTGAAAAAAACGAGTTAAGTCCCAGCTGCGCCACGGTCAGTTCCAGCCCGTTCTTCCGCCGGAGCCCCTGGAGGAGCGGTCACTGCGAAGCAGGGAACACCCAAGGGGTCACTTCCAGCCAGGGCAGCGGAAGCCGACAGGGGCTCGAAGCGAGCAAAACACAGGGCCCCCACCTTCGGGCACTTGTTCTCTGCCAGGTGGGAGTGATAGTGGACATCCCCACAGGGCTGTCTGAGGACGCATCCAACCTAAAGGGATTGAAGTAGGGGCTGGCTCGAAACACCCATCTAAAATACAGGTCGGGGGCCGGGCATTTAGCTCAGCGGCACAAGTGCCTGCCTGGCAAGCGCGAGGTCCTGAGTTTGATCCCCGGGTCCAAAAGAAAATAAAAATACAGGTCGGTGTGATGACTTCGGCTCACCCTTCTTCCAGGGCTCTAGCGTCTCCAACTCAACTCAGCCTTCCTTGCCTCCTCTCCCATTTTGGTCCTCACCTCAACCTGCTCAATACAGCAAAGGAATTTGCTTGCTTGAATTTCTGCTGCACTGGGGACTGAATCAGAGCCGTGGCACTGAGCTACATTCCCACTTCATTCATTCATTCATTCATTCATTTCGTGGCACCAGGGATCTAACTCACGATCTTGTGCTTGCCAGGCAGGCGCTTAGGCCACTGAGCTAAATCCCCAGCCCTCCATTTATTTATTTACATATTTATTTATTTAGCCGTCTCGCAAAGTTGCCCAGGCTGGGTTCGAACTTTTTTTTTTGTCTTGAGACAGGGTCTCACTATGCAGTTCAGGCTGGCCTCTGGCTCACTTTGTAGCCCAGGCTGGTGAACTTGCAATGACCCTCCTGCCTCAGCCTCCCTAGTGCTGGGATTACAGGAGTGCACCACCACATCCGGCTGGGTTCAAACTTTCAATCCTCCTGCCTCAGCCTCCTGGTGCTAGGATTACAAGTGTCCATCACCACACCTGGCTTAGCACTTCAAAAACTGAAACAGGTCGTCATTGCAGCCTGACTGTGCCTTGTCCCCTGAACAATACCTGATGCTCTCTCCTCCAGCATCACTCTCCTGCTCAAGTGGGACTTTGCCACTTGTTTCTCACCTTTTCAGGATTGTTCTGCCCTGCCCATCTTTATCTGCTTGCTGTGCTCCTCCTCCCTTCAGTTAACCCTTACTAGCCCTATAGTACTCAGCCCAAGCACCACCTCTTCCAGGAAGCTCCCCCCAATCTCATTTGCACAGATCAGACTTACAGAGCTCCATGAGGGAAGGGAACACAAGACTCCCCCAGGTAGGAAGCACCCCACACAGATACAAATAGTCTATACATTGGCAGCATGCTTACTAATGCACAAAAACAGTAAACCCATAGCAGAGGCCTCTGCTGGGGAAGAGGCTTGCTTACTGCTCTGTGCACTTGGAAACATGCCGGATTTTCTACAAGAGCAGTGAGTGGATCAATATGGGAAAACATGGTGACAAAGCCTTCCTTTCTCGGGGTCTTGAGACTCAAATGGGGTTAAACCAAGTAGGGTTAGGGACAAGGGAAGTAGAGAATGGGCATTTTCTCCAGCAATCTTTCCTCCCCCAACTTGACATGAAGTACAGAGTCCCAACGCCCAGCCTAAACATCTTCAAAATATTTATTAAAACCAAAGCAGGAGGGAACAGAGCTGTTAGGAGACAAATCAAAGTGCAGATTGGAGGGTAAGGCAGAGCAATAAGTTGGGGGGGCTTCAAACACCGCAGGAGGGGCCCCTCAGTCTGGCTGGGCGAGCCCTTCACCTGCCCCTGCTGTCCGTGAAGGTCCCCACTCACCTCTCCCATCTCGTGTCCATCCTGGGGGCAGCTGGGGCCCTGAAGTGACGCTCAGGAAAAGGATGACCCCTCCATCCACCCATGGCTGTCAGTCTGTCTCCCTCCCTCCCTTTCCCAATAAATAAATCAGTCAGGCATTAGCTTCTTTGGGGTCGGGCAAAAGAACAGCTGAGGGACCCCTGCCCTTGCTCAGGGGTACAGGGAGTTGGGGGTATCAGCCCCATACCCCTCCCACCTTTTGCTCCCCAGGCTTGCCAAAAAGGCCTCGATAAATAAATAACGCTCTGTTAAAGCTTCAATCAGAAAAACTTTTAAGACAGAAGTGCTCTCACTGTCCTGCAAACCCAGCCAGCCACGGCCTCTCCACCTGGCCTGGTCAGTGCACAGGGTTCCGGGGCAGGTGGCGGCCCTGGGCTTCACTGGGCCCCTGGAGCAAGAAAACCGAAAGTGCAGTTAGAGCCCCATACACACACATGAACTCATGCACCCATGTGGACACGCCAGGGCGTGTCTGCAGTGCACGCAGACGTGTTCACCTTCATTCCCCGGAACATGCGCGCATACGTGCTCACACGCCACACCCCCCGAGCACACACGTGTGGGGTGCTGGGTGCGTGCACATACACACCACCAACAGTCTTTCCCACCCTGGCTTTCTTTGATCTCTGGGTAGCAGCCAGACCCCAGAGCCAGCAGCTACTGGAGAAAGGAAAGAGAATATAATTATACTTTTCCAATCGGGTTGGAAGGATGGCCTGGGGCAGGGGGCTCCAGGGCTGCAGAGACAGAGTGGGCATCTCAAAAGACCCTGCCCCATTAGGGCCCGTCAGAAATCCAGGGGGGTCAGGTCCCCAAAGTCACAATCAAAGAGGTCTCTGATGCCCTCGCCCTCCTCAAGGCCAAAATGGTAGTCCAGGGCCTCGTGGGGCGGGGAAAGACTGATGAACTCCTCAGGAAGGAGCCCAGGAAAGTCCTCCCGCACATGCTCCAGGAGTGAGTCAGCAGCGACCAGCGGGGACAGGTGGTCTTCATCCACAGGGGCCCGCAGGCCACTCATCCGTGACAGCAGTGGCTCTGGGGAAACAGGGGTGCATCATAAGCCAGGGATAGCCCAGCAGGGACTAAAGGGGCCTGCCGTGCCTGCCCGCCAACCTGCCTAGTAGGGCCTTCACCCACCTTGCTCCAAGCTGAGAAGGGACTGGCTGGGATCCGTGGCAGGGGATGAGGGGGGAGATGATGACGGTGGCACTGGGGTGACAGCATCACTGGTCCTATCCTCTTCCCCAGAAGCTGCCTCCTGGGACAGGGTCTCTTCAGGGCTGACTCCGCCCGCACTCTCCTCAGGGCACAGGAAGACATCGATGGGGCCTTGTTTGCTCTTAAGGGAGATCTGAAAGGTCTGGGTGGAGGCAGCATGCAGGGTAAACTGAGGCCCGGTTGAC
>RJWT010042372.1:0-12147 GCA_004365215.1 Cuniculus paca
TCCTGTCTCCTCCCTTCCCACCTCCAGGCATCCTGTGGTACAGGGCAGTAGTGGATTTTATGTCCCAAGAAGGTAGGGCTAACCTTTGTTGTTTTTTAAAAAAATTCTGCCTTCCCAGTGCAAACTCCTTCAGGGCAGTGTGGGGTGGCGTGGAAGAGCTATGACCCCAAGTTTCGGTCTATAATGGGGAGACCTCGGAAAACCAGACAGCACTGAGAAGCAGGAGCCGAGAGAGCGACTGTCTGTGAACAGGGCTTTCGGAGCCGCCGTCCGCACCCTGAGTCTCGTTCCTGAGATGCAGTGCGCACTTGGGGCACCACAGAGATGGGCAGGTCACCCTCAGATTCCAGACCAAGAGACGTGGGTACGGTCCGGACCCGTCGGAAGAGCACAGCCAATGTTTCCACAACTAAACTGATGTCGCAACCATAGCTTTTGTGTTGGAACTTTCAGTGTGACCCCAGCTGCTGACACAAAAATACCAACATTCGTCATAGGATTTAAACCAGTCTCAAGGTTTGAAAGGTGTAGTATTTAAACTTTAACCAACATTTCAAATGTGCAGCTATTACTGTAGCTATGACTATGAAACACTGACTATAAAACTCGTAAAGCACAGGAAGATGCAATGAGTTGAGATTAGATAATGAGTTCTTATATGATGCCAAAGGCAGCACCTAAGAATACCTCTGCTCCAAAATTCTCATCTGCCATCAGTGGAATTTGTCATCATTGTTCGGCCAATTTGAGAGGTGTGTTAGTTGCGCTTTTGAAAAAAAAAACACAAAACACAAAATAGTGTGTAAAGCAATCGATATTCAGATCTAGCTTGACTTGGGCATGTCTGTCAATGGTCATTTGTCAAGTGTCTTTAAAAATTTTAATGTAATACAAGTAGATTTGATAAAGAAAATAGAAAAAGCACTCTTCTATGAAAAACTAAAGCAAAATTTCATAATGAAGTAATTAGAGAATAACAATAGTTAATATACTGTACACCATGATCTAGAATGGCCAGAACATTACAGTCATGGACAAAGACTTACAAAGGGGAAACAAATGTAGGCAAATGGATGCAACTTGAGAACATAATGTTAAGTGAACTAGGTCAGACACACAAGCTTAAATATCTCAAGGTTTCTCTGACAGGAGAAACAAACATATGTATACATACACACATATATATGAATAAAGAGCAAAAGAGAAGCTAGATGAATAAAAAGTAGTGAGAAGTTAAAATAATTCCCCAAATTATCTATTCCATCATTTCAAAATATTTTAAGACAGACGCTAATTTGTTTCGCTTTTATACTACTAGTTTCTTTTTGTCCATTGAAAAGACAGTTTTGTCCTTGTACTTGTTTGTCCAAGTGTCTTTGTGTCGCAAAGCATCTGGCCTTTCCCTCTGCGGGCACAGGCTATCTTGGGCAGCAGTCACTCCCCAGTCAAGAGAAAGGTGAGGATTTCCGCACCGTGTTTGAGACACTGCACGCACCATCAGAGATGCCTACAAAGTCTGCCAAGCTTCCTCTGAGCACTTTAGAGACCTTCAAATAGCACACTGGGCCGCTCGGGTGCCACAGCCTTTCATTCGTTGGCCGTTCGCACTGTCGCCAGTAGACACTCGGTGGTGACGGTGGGGGCGAAACTATTTTCTAGGCAAGGATCACAGGAACGAGGTCCCCAAGCAATCGATCCCCTCGGGCCTCAGGGCGAAACGTTTAGGAAGGTCCCCCCCTCATTCACTTATGGGGTTCCCAATGTGCTGCCACGCCCATAACCCTCCTCCCAGCCTCTCGAATGGGGGACCCCGCTTTGCTACGTGGGTGCATCCAAAGGCTCCCAGGAATTTACCTTCTCCTGTGGCCTCGCTGGACCGATGCCTGGCGGGCCGGAGTGTGAATTCTCCAGCTTCCTGGACAGGATTGCAGCGCACTCAGGCCTGGGGTGAGGGGTCCCCAGAACTCGCCGGTGGGACAGGCCCCAGGTGTTCCCGTGGACACAGTCACCTTCCCCACTCCTCCACCCAGCGAGCAGTGCATCAGGGAAGGTTTCAAGGGAATCGCAGTCCCGGGGAGAGGGACCCTCAGACCGGGATCTTGCACACCAGAGTCGACCTAAGGGGTCCGCTTTTCTCTTCACTACGCGGAGCATTTAGAGCCCTGCTGCACGCTGACGCCGGGAGGAGTTAGAATATTGCTTTGACGGCTCTCGCAGAAGCTAGCCCGACTCAGCCTTCCCGCTGAACGACTCTGTCTTTTGGAAACCATGCAGCCAGCTCCGCCTGTTCGAGCGCCTGGATTCTCCTGTGGTCTTGTCCTGTGCTCCTCGGGTGTGGCCCTGACCCCCGTGGTTTATGATGGGAAGGAGAGGTGGTCTCAGAAGCTGCACACGTCCCTTGGGCTCACCCCCCATCTGTGTCCACGTGGCTGCATGGCCACATCTGAGTGGAACGGAGACTGCTGGGGACTTGTGTGCCCCACCTCTGTGTTTGGGCTCTGTGGTTGAGGCAGAGCAGGGCCTGTGGGATAGCTGGCAGTCAAGGCCACAGTGTGTCACCCACACACAGCTCTGGCTCGAGGACAGAAGACATGGAACCGGCCGTGTTCTCTGTTCCGGTTCTACCTTATTCTCTGTCGCCCCACGGAGGCTCAGGCACGTGCTGCGCCCACTAGTGCAGCCGCTGGTCTTTCAGCGAGCTGGGCTCCTTCAGAAGGCAGGGCGTTTACTAGAGGTGTGTTATTCAACAGAGGGGATGAGATTCATCTTCTAACTGAGATCCCGGAGCTTGGGGCCCGTGGTCTTAGGTAGGGTAACTGGGAAACAGTGAAATGTCTGAAGGATGAGAAATCAGTAAGGGGCGAGAGAAGCAGGACAAAGAAAGGTGCCGAGTTTGATTCCTGGTACCAAAAAACCAAAATACTAAAACCTGACGCCTTGCCCTGAGGCGGCAGACGAGCTGTAAGCTAGAGGCGAGGAGGAGGGTGCCACTCCACGGCCCCACCCCCACCATGATCAACTCCACGGAATTAGGGATGCGCGCTCAGGGCCGTGCGGAGGCGCCGGGAGTGTCTGCCCAGGTGACTTTACCAGGGCCCAGCAGCTGCTTTTCATGGGTGGGGAGGCCTTCCGGCTCCGCGGGGGGCTCAAGCTTTGTGGGAGCCCCTTGGACCTTCTTTTTGGCCCACATCAGGGTGCTCCCTCTGAATCCCTCTTGCTCACTTTGTGGGCTGGAGTACACCCCAGATCCTTGAAAACCAAGCCTGCTGAGGGCGGCGGGTGGGTGAAGCACATGGCAAGACGGGGGCTCCTGACCCTGGCCGGCGGAGGCGGCTTCCGCAGTTCTCCCACGTGGCTGTTTCCAGGTACTCTTTTAAAATGAGTCGTGCTTAAATTAGCTGCGCCTTACTTTTAATATTCTTCTCTTGAAGCAGCTAGCACGGTTTCAATCAGGAGCCTAATTAATATGCAAAAAATGATTTGTTTTGATTTCGGTCTAGTGGGTTTTTTTCTCCTCCCCAAGCAACATCTTTATAAAATTCCTCTGCTTCTAAAGGATGAGGAGAAATGCATCTCCTTGGAGTCAGAGGGCAAAGCTTCCTTGAAGGTGGCGATGCGGCGGCCTCTCTGGGGCCCAGTCTGAAACCTCGGCAGTGTGACATTGCCAGTGGCAAAACCTCTTCTTGCAATTTTCAGTCTATTACAAAGTGCCAGCCCCATCCTAAGGTGTAATCAGCTCCCGGCTGTGCTGAGTGAAGTCTTGGCCACTGGAAGTCACCATCACACACTTGTTCTGTCAAAGTGCAGAATATTTGCAGCTTATTGTGTGACCTTGGGGCAAGTTACGCAATATCGCTACATCTGTTTTAGTATCTTTAAAAGGAAGATGATACTTACCCCTTGGAATTTTCTTTCTTTCTTTTCTTTTCTTTTCTTTTCTTTTCTTTTCTTTTCTTTTCTTTTCTTTCCTTTTTTGAGACAGTGTCTCTCTATGCAGTTCGGGCTGGCCTTGAGCTCACTTTGTAGCCCAGGCTGGTCTTGAACTCACAATGATCCTCCTATCTCAGCCTCCCGAGTGCTAGGATTACAAGAGCGTCCAACACGTCCGGCTTCCCCTTGGAATTTTCTACATGGCAAGTCTGTAATCCTTTATCTGAAAACCTCAAGGTAGTTTTTGGATTTTAGGAAGTGAAATATATGTATGTATATATTTCACATTGTTAGCACAGCAATATTTCTGCAGCTTAACTTATGAATATTCAGATGGAGTGGCATCGAGCCTAAAAATAGCCTCCCATGCGTCAAGGGCAAGGTTTGTCATAAGCCACGAGTAAACCTTCCAGAGGTTCTGGAGGTGGGGACCGGCGACAGAGGCTGTGGCCCTGTGACAAGATGACTTCTGTACTCACGCATCCGTTTCCAACCAGTTCCAGGAAGGACTGGGGGTGCATGATACTTCCGGCCCCAGACAGGCTGGCTCCCGGAGGTTCTGTCATCCTCCGTCCTGTGATATCAGTGGGCTTCTGTCAGTCTTCCTTTCTGATGTGACATTTTTAATCCTGTGTTTCTCTCAAGGCTCTGATTTCAGGCATTATTCTTTCGATCAAACAACAGAGAACACACTTGGGAAGAAAACTTACTAGAGAGGGAAAAACAAATAATGTAATAGATAAACAGTTGGTGGGGTCATTAAGCAAAAAACAGAATTACCTAAACACTGGTAGAAAGTTCTAAGAAATTCTTCTGGTGGCAAGTTTTAGAAATGTAGAACTAAATTCCCAGCAAGAGTTTATCAATATACACAGTGGGCTGGAAACCTGTGGCTTAATTCCCAAACCTCGTGGCACTTCCTCTGTCCCCCACGCCTTCAGCAACCCCTGCTCAGTTGTGCCTGCTTCTGTGACAATGTCTCATATTTGCATAGTATGATCCATCAAAATATGTAATATTTATGATAATCTAATAAGATAAACCTCAAAGTTTTTTGGCTTCCATTTATACCAGATATTCTCCTGAAAATTCCTTATGAAAATGTAAATTGGAGTAAAATTTGACAAAGGAATAGTAAGTCAGTGTTGAATTGGTCTCTTGATAATTATGCTATTAGTCAGTTTTTTGTCAATGGGATAAAATCCCTCTCCTGCACAACTTCAAGGAAAACAAGTTTATTTAGGCTCATGGTTTCTGAAGTTTCAGTCCATGGTCAGCTGACTCCAAGGCAGAAATGACATGGCGGAAGAGTGTAGCACAGCAAAGCTGCTCATGTTGTGGCAGCTGGAGAGCAGAAAAAAAAGGAAATAGCCTGAGAAGAAAAACACCCTTCAAAGACACATCCCAGTGACTAATTCATCCAGCAAGTCCCACCTCCCAACAGCCCCTTCAGCTATAAACTCATCAGTGAATGGATCCGTTCACTGATCAGGTTCACACCCTCATGATTCTATCACCTCCCCAGGCCCCACGTCTGAAGATTGCTGCATTGGAGATCAACCCCTCAATACCTGACTCTGTGGAGGGCATTTCAAGTTTACGCTGTAACAATTATGTAATTGTTGAGCTCTTTAACAATCATTCTTTTAAATTCAAATTCTTTGGAATCTCTTACTTGGGAGTTACTACAGGAGCTGTCCACTCACTTTACTTTTTCGTACTTGTTGTGTTCCTACTTCTGTTGAGAATTGTACATCTGGTGGACCAGGAATCTCCACCCCTTTCGTGAAGTTGCCTTCTTAGGATGCATCTTCAGGTGTTGGCTTCGGTTCTGGCTGGGCACCATTGTGTGGTCTCCTAGCTTCTTGAGTTGGGGTCAGTGACTTCCTTAGGGTTAATGATTATGGCAGAGTTGGAGAGGACCACTGCTCTGCAGGCCACACAAGAGAGAGGACTGTGGCTGTTCAGTCAGGTGTGGTGTGGACAGCAGTGGGTGCAGGGTGCTGGCTGTGTGGCCATTCCCACAGTGGGAGTGGGATGCCTGGTAGGCAGTGGGGCTCCTTGGCCAATGTGGTGTTAGCTGCACTGCTCGCCCAGGCCTCTGGCATTGGGAGACAAAGCAGTTGTGTGGATCCCATTGCTTCTGTCCTCTCCCCGGTCAGTGGTGCATCGCAGATGCCACACAGGGAGAGCTGCACCTCCCCTGTGGCACTCACGCCCATTCCCAGCAGTTGTGTGTGCTTAGAGCAGGAGCAGGGATGAGGAAGGAGGTGGGAATCCAGTAGGCGGGAGCAGCAGGAAGTGCGTTGCTCTCTACTCTGTTGGTGTCGGTGCCAGCCAGGAGTGAGACCTTGGTGGAAGCCTGGAATAGTGCACTCAGCACCCTCCAGCCATGCACACCTAAGGACAAGGAGCCACGGATTTGCCCAAGGCCACCTAGGCTCACCTGTGTGGCAGCAGTGGGAACCCCATGTTCCCTCCCCACCATATCAGGAATAGGCACCTTAGCACAGGGAAGAGAGGCAGGAACTTCCCGGGCACCTTTGGTCTCAGGGTCAGACGCCCAATCTGCTGGTTCTTAGGGGGCAGGCTCTGCTCCTGTCCACGCTGCACACCATCCCTACAGTGCAGGACACCCACTGAGTTTAGGTCACAGTCATCCAGGCTTGTGGGGCATGCAGTGAAAAGTCTGTTGGGTCAGAGATGGCGACATGCAGGGGTTTCTGACCCGTGGACCTCCACAAGCTAAGACAATTAGCTCCTCTCAAGACGGCCCCTGGCTGCAGACCCCTAGGTGTTCACAGCAGAAGTGTGGTCCTTTCTGAGTAGCTGCTGTGCAGATTTCTGGTTGCTTGTCTAAGAGGGCTGCAGCATCTGCGCTGATAGACTCCATCTCTCACCTCTTCCCCTGAAATGGGAGACCCCACTGCCCTGGCTGTGGAGCTGGGGAGGCAGATAGCAGTTTTTTCTGTTTCTCTTACTATGCTCTTGTTCCAACTCTCTGAACCTTACACGATTCTGGCCCTTCCTGGTTTTTAGTGTTCTCCCATGGTTACTTACTTCAAAATGCAGCCACACACCTGCTACTCTGGTTCCTCCTTGTAGACAAGGAGGTGGGCACTGGGCATCTCTATTCTTTCACCTTGAATCTCTGTTTCTAGATTTTAGACAGGTGGTACTTGGGTAATGCATATTGCACCTCTCCCCTGGGGGTGGGGGAGGTTGTAGCACGACCTCTGTGTATTAAATTTGCCACCACTAGACAACATACCTGACACACTCAATATATAAAGGAGGAGAGGTTTGTTCTGGCTCATGATTTTAAAGGGTTCAGTCCATGGTAGGCTGGCTCCATGCTCGCAATGTGGATAAGCATGGCAGAGGACCACATGACCTCCAGGAAGCAGAAAGAGATGAAGCAAGGACGAGCACAGAGCTTTCCAAGTCACACCTCAAGTGACCCACCCCTTCCCATGAGACCCCACCTCCAAGCAAGAGCCTTTAGGGGACATTTTAGATCAGCATAACACCCTGAAATCATATACAAAAACATTTCCTCCAGAAAATGTTTGAAATTTCTGTTTATAAGAATAAAAACATAAGAATAAAATCTTATGTAAGTTTTTCCACTAAATGACTTATGAGAGAACTTTCAGTTTTCATAGCATTTGGGGTTTTGCAATTGCGAAGGAGGGTAGACATTTATTATTTCATCCTTTTAATGACCCCCCCCCCAAATGGGAACTATTTTTATTCCCTGTGTACCAAAAGATGAACTTGGCCTAAAAATGAGATAGGACTTTGTCTTCAGCTACCGGGAGGAGATTTTTTAGGCCCTTGCAAGGTCCTGCCTGATTGGAAGGCCTTTCTTTGTTCAGGGTCTTCAGCCACCAGTCTGACAATGGGATTATAATGGGGGTTTGGACCATGTACTCTCTGTTCTGACTTTCGAAGGAATGGATGACTAATGGTATTAGTCTGACTTTGGGAAAGGCTGGGGACTACCCTGTGCAATATGTGATCAAGCTCCAGTAAAGACTTTGGATGCCAAAAGCTTCGGGGACCATGTGTGGTTGGCAGTTATCAGAGTACAGTGACACACTGTGGCTGGGGAGAGGTGACATGGTCTGGGATTCCCTGGGGAGGCGGCAACTGAAACTGTATCTGGACCCCTCCCAGATGCTGTCCTGTGTATGTGTCTCTCCCTTTGCTAATTTAACCTGTATCCTTTCCCTGCAGTGAACTGTGAAGGAAATAACTCTCAAGTTCTTGAGTTCTTCCAGAACCCGACGGAACCCGAGAGATTCGTGGTGGTGAATGGTATCAGAACTAAAGGCAGTCCTGTGTGGAGGACTTTTCCTGATCCTGCATCTGCCTGAGCTCATTCCATCCCTATAGGTCAGATGAGCAAATCAAAGCAAAGAGAACAAGTAATTTGCTGAGGCTATTGAGTTTATAAATGGGGCAGCAGGAATCAAACCTCAGCTGCCTAGCTCCAGAGCCAAACCTGTCCTTAATGACCATGTGACACATATCCTCTGTGAGTGGAGACAAGTAAAAGGGGCATATTTAGGAGGTGAAAAAGCTAAATAGGTAATTATTCTATTGCTGAACATATATTAAACTAGAACAGAACTTGTCTCAAACATGAACTCATTTCTAGATTGGACCTCCCACATTGTTTTTTGATCAGGCATACACGGTAATACGGTCATAATTACAAAACTGAGAATGGTATAAGCAAGACTGTAATTCACTTCCCAGAATCCCAGAACCAGCAGGAAAGGACAGGCCGGTGTTAGAGGGCCTGACTGTAGGTAGTGGTGTTTCATGTCACTGGAGCAGGTCTAAACCTGATTGGCTCAGAGGCAGCAGAGCCAGCCAATCCACATGCCAGCCTCATTCTGGCATGTAAATCAGGTGTGATTAATTAGGTCTGCTGATTGTGGACTCTGAATTAAGAAAAGCATGTAAAAACAAGGCAGATAGCAATAGAAACTGATGCTCAGATGCCTAAACAGCCATGAAGGCCATGATAGGTTGTTTAAAAGCCAAAGAGCAGAAAACTGTGAAAATGTAAAAGATGTCAATGCATAAGACAGAGTGTAGCAGAAGCTCACAGAAAATCAGAGATGCCAAATAACTTCATTCTTGGGATATTATTTTTTTCTTTATAAACCTGATATCATCATTATCAATGGAGATATTGTTTTAGTTTACATAGATTTCATTGATAATAAATTTGACTGGTTTTCATTTTATCCACTCTCTGTATTTTCTCTTTGTGTGTTTCTTTTCATGTTCTCAATTTCTGGGCTTATCTTTTGATGTTAAAATGACTCTGGACTTGTAGTCAATAGCATGTAAGAATTACAGAAGGAAGGACAAAACAGACGAAGTGTTGTTCAATGCAGTGGAATGAAGTATTAAAAAATAGGCAGGGATGCGTTCGAGAAATGGATTTAAATATTGGAGGCTAAAATAATTTAGTCATTGTGTTAGTTACTTTTCTTACTGCTGGGACAAAACACCCGACACCCAAAGTTAAGGGAGGAAAGGTTTATTTAGCTCACAGTTTGTGGAGGTTTCAGTCCATAGTCGGCTGGTTCCAAGGCAGGGTGGCACATGGCAGAGGGGCAACTGTTCATGGAGGCAGAAGACAGCAAAAGCCACAAGAGAGGGGAGGCACAAACCTTTTTCCATCCCTTATATTGTAAGCAGGCTACCTGCCCTATGGTGGGTGTAGCACTCACACCTTTTATCCCAGCATTGGAACATGAGTCAATCACAAACTCTAGGAAAGCTGCCCCCATTGACTATGAGAGGCTTTGAGGGGACATCCAGACACAAACTGTAACAGTCATGTTAGAGTTAAGTTAGAAATATTAACTCAAAATTCCTGATGCTGGGTGTATGTGTTTTTCCAACTTTGGCCCTCAAGTGACCCAGCAGCAATACCACTCTGTAACCTACCAGCATCAATGTGGGACAAGCTGGCAACCACTCCTGCTGTGGTTGAGAAACTGGCTCCTTGGAGAGCTGCTCATGTGCATGTGGTTAAGGAAGTCACCACATCCAAGGACGTCTGTCCTGGTGTTGAAAGGTAAGTGTGTCCTAAAAACGTCTGCCAAGACAAGGAAGTCAGATTGGAGACCTCCACCAGTCATACAGAGGCAGTCAGAGTCTCAGAAGAGTAGTAAAAAGTAATTGCATTAGCTTGAGTCTGCTTTGTCCAGAGTGCACAATCGGGAGAAGTCACACGTCAATATGAAAGATATACAAGTGCAGCTGTATGGAAGAGGCTGGTGAATATACCAGACTATATAAATATATATTAAGTAAATATTAGTATGCAATACATTCTAAGGAATTAACTAAGTAAATGCATAAGCCGGTCATAGGAAATAGCTGCATCTTGGAATAGTCTATTATGGGAGCAAGCGTGGCTTGGATTGATCTGGGGCTGCCTGCCCATCTCCTGTCTCTCACTGGCTGGAGGCCTCTCATGCCGGGTGGACCGCCCCCACTTGAGGGATGCTGATGGGGAAGCTGGAGCTTTGTGTGTCCAGTGCAGGGGGTGCTGGCCACAGTGGTCAGTGTGTGCTTGCTGGCCAGCCCCACCATGGCGCGGCAGAGGCAGGGCAGAAAACTTACTACTGTAGAAACAGGGTGAGCCCTGGCAGAGCTGCTCCAGTCCCGAGCAACGAAGGTGATGAAGAACTGCAAGGAAAGCGGAGGCGTGGCCCAGTGTTGCCGGTGCCGAGTGAGCTGGGTCCAGAACAAAGGGTGAGCGAGGACCAGGACATCACCCTCTGGAGCCCTTGGTAGGGAGTGAGGTCCCTTTGGGTAAAAGTAATCCTGACTCTAAAAGAGAACAGTGATTATGTATGTTTGCATCATGATTTTATTTACTTTTTCATTGAGACAGACTGGTCTTGAATTTGTGATCCTCCTACTTGCGCCTCCAAGTGCTAGGATTGTAAACATGGGTGACCATGCCTGGCTATGATGTGAATTTTTGTGAAAACACTTTTGCATTAATAGTCTGTCTTGGTTACTTTTCTCTTGTTGCTGGGACAAAACACCTGACACCCAAAGTGAAGCAAGGAAAGGTTTATTTAGCTTACAGTTTCTGGAGATTTCAGTCCATAATCAGCTGGCTCCAAGGCAGAGTGGCATGGCACTGGGGCAACACTTCAAGGCAGCAGCTAGAGCAAAAGAGGAAAACCAAGCCTCTTCTCCACCCTTATATGGTACACAGGCCACCTCCCCCTTCAGGATGGCTCTAACACTTACAAAATGTCCTTGCCCTCCTTTGCACAGGATGAGGATATTTACAAAGTAAGAACCCTGGCTCCCTGCTGAGTCTCTCAGTTGAGCCTCTAAACTGCACAAGTTGACACAATGTATCAACCACAACTTAGTCTCACTCACTACTTCTGTCATTGGCAGTGGGCATGCAGCACAGCTGGAAAAACAGATGTGGGAGCCTGGTGGATGCAGACATGGAGCCACCTGTGGACGCTCAGCCTCCCTGAGCTGGGCTGCTGGTGCCCCTCCCAGAGGGATGTGTGAGGAGGAGGGCTGTGTGTGCCACCTGACACATCACAAATGTCCACAGGTGAGCGTCTCATTCATCTAATTCATCTACGCATGGGAAGAATGACTCAGAGATGTTAGCTGGCTTTCCAAGGCCACACAGAGAGATACAGCAGGACCCAGATTTTGATTGACATTCCATAGACTTATGCAAAAGAAGCGCAGAAGGTCACCCAGGCCTCAGGTTTTCAACATTTTATTTTAAGCCTCTAAGGCAGTGGCTGCAAACCTATGGCACACTCGCGGCAGTGGGCTGTTGGTAGCATTGAAGGCTCTAAAAGTTTCACCATCACTGCTCTAGGGAAAAGTGGGAACCAGATAAGATAAGTGGATTTACTCTAACTGGCCTGGCGTTGGCCTCCTCTCTCCACCCAAATTGCTTAGTAGCCCACAGAGTGGCTGGGGCTGCCCAGGGCTCCTGGGAGCATTATTTGAAAGTCTCTATTCTGGTCCCACCTCTGTGTTCCAGGGAGGCTGCCGAGGCTTGATGATGCCATCTGGCTGATGTTCTAGAGCTGCCCCTGATTGGGCTAGCGTGAAGCCTTGTGGAAACACCAGGCTCTGCCTTCTACATCACCCTTGTTATGGCTGTGTCTGGATGTCCCCTCAAAGCCTCAT
>RJWT010042373.1:0-12149 GCA_004365215.1 Cuniculus paca
TCAGCTTTAGGGGTTGACTGCCTGGATTTCTGGGCACTCTGAACATGATTCTGAGGAACAAATTATCTATGCCACCACCATTCTGGAACCTGGTGTGGCTACTGTCATTTTGGTACCTCGTGTGGTCATGTCACCATTCTGGAACCTGGTGCTCTGCAGCTTTCTCCTCCAAGCAAAGCCTTTCACTTTGTGGTTTTGAGGTTGCAAAGGGTGGTGACCTGTAGCTTCCTTGATGCCCCCCGGCCATCTTTCCCATTCTTCTGTTCCTTCTCAGCAATTGAGATCTCAGGTCTATTTTTATAGTCCACAGTTTTACCAGAGCTTCCTTTCTGACCAAACTCATAATGTTTTAAATCATCCTGCTGGGGTCTTTGCTCTCGATTCACAACATAAATCTGACTAAAAGTCCCCAACAATAGCCATTCCATGGCCTCAACATTCGACTGCCTTGAAGTTTCTTTTGCCAGATTAGTAAGTCTGCTGACCTTAATCTTATTCTCAGGCAAAGTCTCTGGACACAAGCAAAATGCAGACAAATATTCTGTCAAGCCATAACACACATTATCTGGAGTTCAGCAACCAATGTAGTCTTTCTTCCAAGCAGAAACCTCCAGAGCCCCATTTTGCTGGTTTTTGGAGGTCTCATACAGAACTGCCCAAGCTGTTCCAGCTCTATGCTATCAGGCATCATCTCTGAAACTTTCCAAACTCTTCCTACAAGTCATTCTCAAAGGCTCTTGAACTACACGGTCAGATAGAGTCACAGCAGCAACCCCTCTCCTGTGGTACAAAATTCTGTCTTGGTTACTTTTCTCTTGTTGCTGGGACAAAATATCGGACCCTCGAAATTAGGGAAGAAAAATTTCATTTAGCTTACAGTTTGGGGAGGTTTCAGTGATGAATTAAATAGACTTATTTCTTCAGACTGGTCCATGTTATATTCATGCCAACTGACAGTACAACGTTAGAAATAAATGAGATTTTTCTGAAAAGGTTAGGAAGAAGAAGGAAGAAATAATATTATTTGCATTTTCTCTGATTGATGAAAGAAAGTCCCTGGAAGGCATTCTTGTGTTATTCATTTGGTTTGTATTGTTCTACTTTTGTATTTGCCCAGAGTGCTGAAAACAAAAATAGATGACACACATTACAAGTGTACCTGACTGTGAGAATGTGATAAATTCATTTACATCTGGAAAGTCTTTTTGACTTCCACAGTTTCCTAAGCAAAATTTAGGAAACTTTCCAAATTTGGAATCATTTGAACTTTCTCACTTGCAGCAAACATTTGGAAACATTTATATAGAAATTTAGGATTACAACTGAAGAATTAGTAACTACACTGATAAAGGCTGGGAAAGTGAAGAAACAAATAGACAAACTAAAATACATGCATACAAGAGGTAATAGGGCAGTGATTTCAATATATAACAATAAGAAAGAAAAGTAGGTGCATAAGTAGACAGAAAGAAGAAAGAAAGGGAGGAGGGAAACAAAGAAGGAAGTGAAAGAAAGAGGGAGGGAAAAGGTCAAAATGAGAAAAAGCAGGAAAAAGAAAAAAAAATTTTAAAGTAACCAGCACGTTAAAGTGATAAAAAACAGAGAATTCTCCCCGTCAGTGTGTACGCAATTGTGTTCCACTTCCTGAACAGTAATTATAGATTTGCATTTAAATTCTTTTTTCTCCAAAGTATAGAATTTCTTTATACTCTAGCATGTGTTGCTCCTAAAATATCAGTTCCCCTCTCTGTAACTAAGAACATTTTGCCTGATAGTGAAGCAAGGAAAGCTATTTTATTACAGTAAATCCATTATAAAAAGGGAGTTTCTATACTGAATCTTAAATTGTTCTCATTAATGCTGAACAAGAGTAAAGATTGTATTTTCCCCTCTGACTAATCTTTTATAATGCTGAAGTCCTCTTTCTACTGTGCGTCTTACACTGGCTTCAAACTCTTGGTTATCTCAAATCAACCTGTGCCTTCTCTTATCTCTAGATTTTGACATTTATATCAGATTTCAGCACAGATAGCATGCCCTTACTATGTGTTCAACTACAACCCCTAAAATTTCTGAGATTGATTCATTACAATGCAATTTTTATGTCTCACTTGTTATATTCTTCATGTGACAAACACATGACCTTTGCCTTCAAATTCTTTCTATACAACCTAGTTCTTTTCATCTTCTCACAATTTCATTCCTTCAATGCATGGGACTCAGTTTCATTATTTGCAAAAAGTCAGTTGAAAATAACCAGGCTGTACTTAGTTGCATTCCTTAAAACCCATAAAATATTTTATGAAAAAAGTAAATAGTCATGAGAAAGAAGAGGAAAAAAAAGAAGATAAATTTATGTATCACTAAGCACTGTGTATTCATTCAATTCTTCACAAGGCATTTGACTGCTGTTCAAGCACTGAGAAATTCTACAGTAAAGAAAGAGACTTAGCTTTGCTTATATGTCACACTTATTTGGTCACATATTGTCTTTTTGCTTCTGTGTGGTATCATCTATTAATAGCATAGCTAACACACAGGAATAATAATGCCTGAAGGTAGTAATGGGTTCCTCCAACCCTAACCAAATTGCAAGTCCTAGCATTTCAACCAGTTGAAGTCTATTTACTACTTCATTCATGTATATTGAACTTTCAAAGCTATTTCAATAAGGCTCACATACCAATAAAGACTGCTACTTATAGTGTTTCAGATGACAGTGATCCTGATCACCAGGCGAAATTAGGCCTTGCCATGTCATAAAAGGTGACATTCTCTTAAATAAATAAATACAAGAAGTACTTAATATTTTTATTATCTTACACATGACATACATAGATTACATCACTGACATTAATCTCTGTATTATAAACCTTGCAATTTTTCATTTTGCTTCAGTTAGGTTGCATTAACTTGCCAGCAAAGAGTACTTCCTTAAGTTTATAGTTACATAGCATCAATTTTGTTATGCAATTACTTTTGAGGATTGTCAAGAAAATAACCTAGTGGAATGTTAAAGCTGTGAATTATATTTGAATATACAGATGACATCGATATGAATTAATAAATCTAAACCTCAAGGAGTCCCTTTCAGTAGTATATTGAGAATACTATGTCTAAATGTCACATTCCTTAGTGCAATACTTGCCTTGTATTAGAAATTTTATTGGTGTTTATTGGAGGAGTGGGTAATTTCTTGGAGGAAGAGTCCAAGCCCTATATTGAGAATCTTTTTTCAATCACATTTCAATTTTCTTTATCTGTTTTTTTTTAATTTTGATTTTATTTATGTGCCTTAAAACCAGTCTGCATTCAATGTATTCAATTTTATGAGTTTGGAATTATACAGGTACCTGTGATACCATCACTACAATCAAGGAATTAAGCATATCCATCACTTCCAAAAGTTTCTTGCGTTCTGTTATGTGTGGGTGCTTTTTGAGATTTGTGTGTGTGCAAGTGTATGGGTGGAAAGAACACACATCATGAGGTTCATTCTCTTAAATGTTTTAATGCACAATGCCATACTGTTAACTCCACAATGCTTAATGCATTTCTAGAATGTATTTGTCTATCCTAATCGCAATTTTTTTCCCATTAAGTGCAAACTTCTCATTTCTTCCATTGGCCAGATTCTGGCAATTATCATCCCTTTCTCTTCTATGCTTTTGACGGTTTTGGATGTCTCATATAATTGTAATCATATAATATTCCCCCTATGACTGGCCTGTTTCAACCTAGAATCATGTCCACTGGTTTCATTCATGTTGTCATAAATAGTAAACCTGACTGTTTTTCATAGCAAAGTTCTCTTTCTTAAGATTTAGCAAATGGGGAAATTCTACCAACAAGGGAAACAACATAAGTATTAATCTTCAGATAACACTGAGCAACTCTAGACACATTTCTAAAGAAAAATTTTCTAGAGCTTAGGCAGAAATATATATATATATATATATATATATATATATATATAGAGAGAGAGAGAGAGAGAGAGAGAGAGAGAGAGAGAGAGAGAGAGAGAAAGAGAGAGAGAGAAGCAAACTAGGCAGAAAATATGGAAAATATAATGTCCTACTTGTAGCAAGGACAATAGATTGAGTAAAAGAAATGCATACAATTGAGGATTGCAATTTAAGTAGTTCAGGTTCTTAGAGAGTGCATCATGTTTGGAATCGACCTGGACTCAATAATCTAGTTTTATCAGTGATATATTTTTAGTATGTTACTTGTTTAGTATAGATTTCTTTTTCCCCAACTAAAAACAAGATAGGTGACAGATTTGGTGATGAGAATAGGTTTTTAGCAGCATTTATTGACATCTTACTATGTCCTGATGACAACTGAAGATAATTTATATATTACTAATTCAATTTACACAACAATACACTGTGCTTAGTGTTATTCTCATCCTCAGCTTATAGAGGAATCCAAACACGTATCAGTTGACTAAAATAAATCATAAATAGCAGGCAGACATGGCAAGTTATAAGAAGGAGTGTAAGGCTGTTATTTTTAACTTATGCATTTGGCTACTCATTGAGTTTAATTTCTTTTGGCCTCTAAAGGTTTCTAGGAAGCCAGGTGTGGTGGCACACATCTGTAATCCCAGGACTTGGAAGACTGAGACAGGAGGATTACTGTGAGTTCGAGGACAGCCTGGGCTACATAATGAGACTGTCTCAAAATAATAATAATAGTAACAATAATGATAATAATTATAAAATTTTAAAATTTAAAATTACTGGGATTAACCTAATGTTTAAACATAACTCTCTTAGATTTTTAAATCTAATTCCATTTCTATTGTCATTTTAATATCATGTCTATTTCAAGTTTAGCAGTGCTATATCATTCACTTTTATTACAAATAAGACTTTTATGTTGAGGGCCAGGGATCTAGCTCAGCGGTCTAAGCGCCTGCCCGGCAAGCGCAAGGTCATGAGTTCAATCCCCGGTGCCGCAAAAAAAAAAAAAAGACTTTTATCTTGTCAAGCAGCAATAGTACATAATATAAATTAAATAACAAATATTGTGCAATTGGGGTTATCTTTGGAAAAGAAACCTGAAAGGATTTTATTAACTTACTGAAAATACTTCTATTACTATTACAAACCTCTGTTATGGATCAGGATAAATCTATTTGGCACTCATATTTACATGGTATTTGTACAGAAAAGTATAGAACTTTTTGTATTGGGCTTTTTTATTTGGAGTTTTTAATTTTCTAATTTTGCTAGGAGAGCTACTGGGTTCTTCAGAGCTTCTGGGCTGTATAAATAAAAACTTACGGTGTTGCATTTTTGACTCATGATCTTACATCTATGTGAGCTCTAGGGAAACCACTACTATGTAAGAATGACTTTTGTCAAAAAATTAAGTAGGAAACATCAGTCATTTACTTATACCTCCAACACTTATTATGTGACACATCTATTTGCTTATTGTAATATGCTAAATGGCCAGTAGTTTACATTTTTACTATTAAAAATTTTGGATTCTTAATGAAACCTAATTCAAGCTATGTATTTTTTTTTAAATAATGCAATGTTTATATTGGAACTATTCTTTTTAAACACCTCTTAAAATACTGTTTACATTTTAGGGCACAAAGTCATAGTTTAGCAAGAAAGGTATTATCAGGATTATAGATGTGATTAAAGATGTTGAAAAAATCAATCAATTTAATTAAACACCCAAAAAACAATTCACAAAGAAAATAAACATATACTTCTAGCAAATATCATGAAATATCATAAAGGTATAGAATGGTCACCATTATCATCCTTTCCCTAGGTCCATTCAATTTGACTTTCTTATTTACTCCACTGTTCCATGACTCCAACACATGTTATTCAAACTTAAGAAATAATCAAGTAAAAATACTAGTTTTCTACTCCATAAATTGGGTTCATCTCATAATGTCTAACAGTCACATTATTATTTTTTAAGTACATCCTTTTGAATTTAGAGACCTGATCATGCAACACCTTTGATTTATAAATCCTAATTTTGACTTTTCTCTGCAGCACAGCCTATTAAACAATAAAAACATTTGATAGATAAGGAAAATCTCAGGTTCATGCACAGCTGTCAGTGTCCCTTAAAGCATAACTTTACAAAACCATCTTTCCTCTAAGATATATCCTTAGGAAAGGCTTCCTGCCAGGAGAGCAACTGTTGTGAAAGTAATCAAATACTTTTAATTAAAAAAATCCCAAATACCTTAAAATGTTTTCCCTCATGACCTCAATTCCTAGGAGGCTTTCATTTTCATCTATTTCTGTATTGCTTTGACATAATTAGAGCAAAGTATCACAGATGTTGGGGAGAATTAAAAAAAAAAAACCGAAGTTTACCAGATGTCTAAATCACCCACTGTGAATTATTAGCAATTTTTTAAATTGTTCTGGGAACACGCATGTACCTCAGGAGTCTCCATAACTAATTCAGATTCCAATCTTTCAGTATATATGAACTTAAATGTGACTGGATTTTGATTTATAAAAAAATGCCATAAGTAAACCCCATATTATTTCATAAAATCTTAAAATCATGTACACCATAAACATTACAGTTTGGCCTAATATCCAAAGAATGTGGCTTACTGGGAATAATAAATGTCAAAATGATTTCAAACTACAAGGCTGCAAAATTTCATAAAATTGGCATTCATATCTTGATACCTTATTGGCTAATTAGTTATGTCTGAGAAATTAATGATTTTTATGGAGAAAAGCAAAAATATCTTACTTTCAGATAGCCACATTTGGAAGGAGATTAAACACAGTGTTTTGCATAAAACAATGTAGATTAAAGGCTCAATTAATTTAATCAGTTGAGTGTCAAATAATTTGCCAATAAAATTTTATGTAGGTGTAAACTTGTCCTGAGTAGTCCAGTTTTCAATAGTAGATAAAAAGTCAGTTATGCCATCTGGAATTCTGGACAGACACAGGGTTTTAGTGATTGTAGCAGCAATGCAGTGCCAGTTTCAAAGATAAGTATTTTGAGGGGAAAAAATAAAAAGTAAACCAGTAAGATTTATGCATATCAGTTCATGCTTATGGTAGTGAGAACTGAAAACCTGTTTAACATTATTAAATAACAGGTTTACATGATAAACTGGAATCATTGTTCCTAGCATAGACTTAGGAAAGAGATGGTTTGAAAGTATGAGTGGTAGAAGGATGAAGCTGAAAAATCAAGAAAAATATTTTAAGTCTGACAGAGGAACGTATTTCTCTGAAAGACTCCTAGGACTACAAGATGAGTTCACCAGAAATCAAATTTGTGATGTTAATCAGATGGACTATGTACTCCAGCCCCCTTCATTCCTGGTCTGGTTTCCTTCAGCACTCTCTTACCTATTCTCTGCGCCTGCATTTCTTTCACTGATTTCTTTCTCAAGACATTTTAAGAATTGTTACTTTAAAATAGAAATCTAACTGTATCATCCCAGGTCTATTGGTTTCCATGGACATACAGAAGACTGGCAGAATCCTCCAAATCTTCTGCATAGTCCACCCATGCAATACTTGCCTCACAGAAGCCTCATTCTCCAAACAATTACTCAGTTCCTCTTCTTCCTTGTGTTCAATCTAATCCCAACTCATCTTGCTTTTGTAAATGTTTCTGATCTACTGAAATATTTGCAGAATTCATGAAGCAGAGATGTTACTCTCTTCTCTGTTTTCCAATGACACTTTTGAGTTTTCTTTAGATGTACTTTTTAATCTCGTGCTTATATATGATTGATTAAATAACACATTTATATTGACATTCTTGTCCTCCAACAGTTGTGAAACCATCACTATTAGTAGAGGAGAAAACTACAGCAGAGAAAAGATGCCAGTGTTGTGAAAAAAAGAAATTAGATAGGAGAATAGTAACTTAGAAAAGCAGAGAAATCTAAATCCAAATTGTTTGGTGCAAGAAAGTGATGTTAAGAAGCAACTTCAGTTTTTTATAAACATTTCTACTTTTCTAGACACCGAGTTTTAAATCTTTGCACTTCCCACCTCTAGAACAATGCTTACAAGTAACACATGTTTTTACAATATATGACTTATTAGATTTACACAGTGCCTTTTAAATTAGTGAATACCTTAATAATTGCTAGGACTATTATTCCTATACAATGAATTTATATTTTCAGCAATTATCTATAAGTCAATTTTTAAAACATTTCATTTCTTATAATAGTTTTCTGAAATAGGCATTAGTTATGTCATTTATTAGACAAGAGAACAGTTTCTCAGAGGGGTTAAATAGCTTTAATAATTTTCTCTTTTTGCACTGGGAAGAAGTATAATTTGAAGTCATATTAGTCAAATCCAAAGTCAGTGATTTTGTATTCTTCATGATAAACTGATTAGTTTATTTTCTCTTTCCTAAAAAATTATTTAAACAAAGTTTTGAAAGGTTAGGAAAAGCAGATAAGATAGATTTCAAAAAATATTTTCAGAAAACAGTTCCAATATCAGTATTACATGTAAATTTAGTACGAGAACTGGTTTCAAGCCTAACCTAATGGCTACATGACTAGCCCTCTGCGCCTGATTTTGCCTCTAATAATATTATTTTGACATCATCTAAACTAAAAATCTTGCCAAGTTTATTTATTTGATTTCCCCACTTAATAGAATTCCAACAAATAATTGAAAGGAAAACAAAAATGTCTTGTAGAAGTGAGATGGATGAGTGTATCAGTTCCTTTTAATTGCTGGGACAAAATACTAATATACACAATTTAAAGGAGAAAAGGTTTATTTGGCTCATAAGTTCAGGGGTGTCAGTCAAGGACTGGCTGGTTGGATTGCTTCAGGCCTGTGGCACAAGGCAGAAACATCCTAGTGGAGAGTCACGGCAGAGAAAACCTACTCACCTTATGCCAGCCAGGAAGTAGAAAGCAAAGAACCAGAGAAAGGCCCAGTGTCAACACATTACCTTCAAAGTCACATCACCAATGACCTGCCTCATGCATTTAGGCTCCATTCCTAATAAGTCCATTCTGCTATTCTCTTACCTTCTCATTGATGGGACAAAATATCCAACACTCACAATTTAAAGGAAAAGAAGTTTATTACACCTCACAGTTTGTAGAGGTTTCAGTCTATAGTCAGCTGGCTCCAGGACAGGGAGGCAAAGAAAAAGCCCATGGTAGGGTAGTCAGGAAGCATTAGGACTTAGTTTTTCCTTCCTTTTTTAAGACTGCAAGTCTATTGGTGCTTGCCCCCCACACCCAGGATAGGCCTTTCTTCTTCAGTAAGTCCATCACCACACACCTGGAACTATGCTAAATCAATCAGTGAACTAATCCAGTATCACACTCCCATGATTCATTCATTCCCCAAAGCTCCACATTATGAGTGCATGCACATGAGACTTTGGGGAAACCTCTAGAAATAAGTTCAGAAAAAAAGGCTACATAATCATCAGTGGACTCATCTATCGATGGGGTTAATAGTCCCATGATCTAATCACCTACCACATGCTCTACCTCAGAACCATGAGCATATTTAGGCAATGTTTCAGATCTAAACTAATTGTTAACAGGAGGAAAATACATGCAAAGAAGACTCATATGTAACTTTCCATTTGTCCTTACACAAAATAAAAATTACATTTATGTTCCAGCAGTATTTTGGCTATTTTCAAGACTGCATTCTTTAACAGGAAATTATATATTATGCTATTAAGTCTTTTTAATTTACACAGTAATAATTCTAATGACATTTATTGAGGGGCAGATGGAATCTTACATATTTAAACTTTGATACTTCTATCTATAAATAATCAAACTCACAAAATGACAATATGAAGATAAGTTTTGACTAATTGGATCAGTAAAGTTGCAAAATATCATTTTCAGATTCAGTATTGTTTGCATGAATATGGAAAGACGAGTACTCAAAGGTGGTAGCTTCCATGATCCTTGTCCCACTTACCAAAAGAACATTGAAACAAAGGGGCCAGGGTGCCACAATTTGAATGATATCTAGTTATGAAGCACTTAATTCTGATTGATATCTGTAACCTTATTGAATAAAGTGACGTTTACTTGAATGCAAGTATTGTAATACCTCAACAATTGATGTGATACCTAAAATGCTTACTAAGTGACTGAAGACAGTAAATATACACAGTAGAGACTACAGAAAAAAAGATGATTCATGTCCCCAGCAGGGTGGGGAGGGGCAGATGGATGGAGAGGGATATCAAGATGGCATAATATTTGATTGTACTATTCAGAAGAGAGCACAATTTAAAATTTTTATCATATATTTCTGGAGTTTTACATTTATTATTTTTAGACCATGGTTAACTGTGGGTAAATATGACTATAGAAAGTGAAAGTGTGGATAAAAGTGATTGTTCCATGTCACATATATGCATATATTGTAAAATAGATATTTGGTCTTTATCCTAACTTCCTGGGATGCAATTCTTAAAATCCTTGAATTTGCTGGATCATTTGTATGTTAATGAGATGTCTGCAAGCTCAGGGTTCCTGGATAGCTTTAAAATGGTAGTTACTGAAAAAATCAAGGGATCACTAGACGGTTGGTGCTTTCAGCACACTCTACATCTTCTGAAAGGGGAGAGGGACAGAAAATTAGATTGAGCACCAATGACCAACGATATCATCAGTCATGAGCCACCATACATACATACCTAAAAGGAGTTTCAAGTTAGTTTCTAGATACTTGAACGTGTGAAGATTTCTGGAGGATGGCATCACTGGGGAGAGGTTGAAAACTCTCTGAACTTTCTCCAAAACCTCTACCTGTTCATTCTATGTCCATCTTTTGTGACTTCCTTTCTAATAAACTGATAAACATAATCAAAGTGTTTATCATAAAGTTATGCTTGCAATTCTCATAAGTTGAACCCAAGGAAGGAGTTGTAGGAATTCCAATATATAATAAGCACAACTCATAATGTGGGCTTGTTGGTAGCATCTGAAGTACTGCTATGCAACAAACCCATTGGCTACCCAATTAGAATAGTCAATTTTATGTATTGTCTACTGTAACTCATACATTTATGTATTGATGATAGGCCTTAGGCTCAAAGTCATTATGTCTTTCTTATTGACTCAGTGGTCTCTTAGGAAGACATAAATATCTGTAATTTATTTTAGAAATATTTCAGTGTATCTTGGTTAAAATACCATTCTGTTTAGAGGAATTCAATCTCAATATTTTGGTTAAAAAATTCTATGGTAGTTCTAGATGCCCAGAAGCATCAGGCTATAGGCAAAGGAAGATGGTGGCCAAGGTATTTAGGTTCACATTGATTTGTCATGCTGTTCATACCTCTATATTTTACTTATATGGAAATAGCTCTGTATTTATATATGAACAAATTTTCTTCTAATTTCCTAAGGTCTTGAATTTACAGTAATATAAAATAATGATACAAATTGGATAATATTCAAGAAAAATCACAAAGTTGATGAAATAGTCACAATAGTATCATACTAAAGTGTTGATGGGTAGAATTAGGACAGTAGGAAAAAGTAGTCATAAAATGAAAATGCAGGCTGGGATTATTGTTCAGTGTAGAGCATTTACCTAGAGAAAGAGAAAGAAAGAAAGAAAGAAAGAAAGAAAGAAAGAAAGAAAGAAAGAAAGAAAGAAAGAAAGAGAAAGAAAGAAAGAGAGAAAGAGAAAGAGAGAGAAAAAGAGAAAGAGAAAGAGAAAGAGAAAGAGAAAGAGAAAGAGAAAGAGAGAGAAAGAGAAAGAAAAAGAGGAAAGAGAGAAAGAAAACTTTCTGTGCACAACTCTGGAGGACAATTTTGGAACAACTGGATAGTTTCTATGTTCAGAAGTAGCTGTATAGTTGAAGAAAAGTCAGTGGCTATAAACTAGATGTAGACATATTTCAGTTTGAACCAAGGAAGAAATTAATAACTATGAGCTGTTGTTCAACAGAATTAGATGTCTTTACAGGTATTGAATACCTTCTTCCTAAAAGTGTTTAAAGAAAAAAAAAGCATTTAAAGAAAAATCCTTCACTAATGTTTCAGATATAATTTCACATACAATAAAGGATACACCAAAATCTAACCTAAATGGATCCACATATTCTGTTTATGTCATAGTTTATTTGATTCTTACTCTGGGTAGAGAGCTTGTAATATA
>RJWT010042374.1:0-12159 GCA_004365215.1 Cuniculus paca
GGATCTGAGTCTATCAAAGTCCCTCAGCAAGTCTCACCTGGCACAGGCTGTGAAATGATGCACACAGAAGAGTCATACATCATCAGTCCACAGTGAATGGATGTTAAAAACAATAAACTGATCTTTCCCTGCAGACCATCTGCTCTGGGAAGCTCTGCTCTAGAATGCCTCAGACTACTTGGCACACAGGTACTCAAGATAGGCTGACTGAGTCCATGAATGCTGGGAAGTTATACTTTCTCTTGCAATGCACTACAAAGGCAGGGGCACCCTTAGGTTCTCCTGACACCAGGGCAGGAGAAATGGTGCCTACACCAACTCCTGACTTCCAGACCTTAGGGAGGAGCAGAGGTCCTCCTGACTGTGCAGGGTGAGTCCCCTCACTGTTACCTCCAAGAGCCTCATCACTGGCTTGCCACAGACAGGCCTCCAACCAGAGGCTCCGGCTGTGGGTAGATTGCATGTGTGACCCTGACCCACTAACCTGACTCATGCCAGACAGTCCCAAAGCCCCCATCTGAAGCCTTCACCCTCCCACTCCATCTGTTCCTATCTCCAAGGTCAGCCGGTTCCCACTTCCCCCCACTCTGGTGTGCACTGAGCTTGTGGGAAGATGGTGGGGGCTGGCTGGGCTGCCCTCCAGAGGGACCTGGCCAGCACTGTCTGGCTCACGGTGACAGCTGCCACCACATCTCCTCCCACCTGTGTCTCTGCCCCTCGCACTATGACCTGCTCTGGGCTCCCATCTCCTGGGCCACCCATATCCCCTGTGGAGGGTTCCAAATCTAAAGAGCCCACAGAAAGAAACTTAACGGCTGGTAGAAGCCAGCAAAGGCATGGGAGTGGATATAGGATTTGGGCTCCTTGACCAGGGTCACTGCCACAGCACGCCTATCCCACCCCCGGACCTGAAAAGTCTCCCTCCTTAGGGTCCCGGGATGTGACCTGCACAGACACGAATCCTGCTGGTGAGGGAGACTGGACTTGTCCGAGTGCCTTCTTGGTTACAGCACACTTGCTCCAAGCAGGCAAAGGGAGGCTGTCTGGTGGGAGGAAGAGGGTGGGTGCTAGGTAAAGCTCAGGGTAGGGGTGGAGGGGAGATGTGCCACAGATGTCCCCACGTGTTCCTTTACTTCTTGGGCCTCCCAGCAGGTGCTCTGAGCAGGCTGGACAAGGTCAGCCATCAAAAAACACCTTAACAACAGTAATGATTGCTTACCTCCTGGATTCCCGGAGGTAGAGGGCAGGTCAGGGCCCCTGGCTTTTGTTTTCTGAAGCCTAAGGTTTTCCTCAGGGCCAGGGCTCAGGGAGGCACTCACAGTGCCCTGAAGAAGTGCCAGATTGAGGGGGCGGTAGCTGGCGCCTTAGGAAAACAGGTCTGCCTTGCTGGGATCCTTCTCCGAGTAAGGGAGGAGAGGACTTGTGACCCTCATGACCCTGCCACTGCCAGGAAACAGGGCCCCCTCCTAGGGTAGATAGGGTGACCACAAGCACCAATAACTTCACTGGGAGTTCCTGGGTCCCAGGGGTGACAGGTGACAGCACAGAGCCCAAATGAAGTGAGTGTAGAGGGAAACCGCACATATTTTCACACCCTGATGCGGGCAGGGGTTCGGACTTGCTGCAATATTTTTCCTATTTTGCAGATGAAGAACGTGAGAGTCGAGGGAAGCGAGGTACCCTAGGCTATGGGCCCCCCTCCTACCCCACCAGCCTGGACCCTCTTTCCATTCTGCCAGCCTGGTGTGCTGGCTGCTGCAGCCACACTGCTCTCCAAGAGTCCAGGGCCCAGCGTCTCCCTGAGCCCTCAGCCTCCAGCTTTGGAAAGTGACCTGTCGAGGAGGGAGGAAAGTGGCTATATTTAGCTGGATGAACCCTTCCCCAAGAGACTCGATTTGGTGGGTCTCTCTCCGGCCATCCTACCTCCCTGGAAGACACCTTCATTCCCTCTTCCCTCTGTCTACACTGGGTACCCATATCCTGGGGTCAGAGGGCCCCAGATGTGCCAATGCTGTACGGACAGGGAGACAGAGGCCTGAAAGTCACAGGAAGGGACCGTGTACTTGGTGGGCAAGTAGGGAAGACAGGGGAAAGCAGAGCCCAATCTGGGCAGCAGTGGGAGACCAGTACTGTTCTGGGTAATAGTGATGATAACAGCTGAGTCTTTTTAAGCACCCACTTATGTGTTAGGCCCTATTTCTTTTGGGGGGGGGCCACTGGGGATTGAACTCACAACCTTGCGCTTGCCAGGCAGATGCTTAGGCCACTGAGCTAGATCTCCGGCCCTGTTAGGGCCTATTTCTATGCATATACATATATCTACTTCTCACTGAAGCCTTATATAGTAAGTATTTTTACTCCCACTTCACAGATGAGGAAATTGAAGCCCAGAGAGGTCAAATAATTTCCCCAGGTTCACGCAGCTGTAAAGTGGCAGAGCTATAAGATGTATGCAGACAGTTCAGTTCCAGGCTCCCCAGTCTCAACCACCATGCTCAGCTAGGGAGGGAGAAATCTTGCCTGAACATCTGGGAACATTTGTCACAGCCTACCCAAACCCAGACCCCAGCAGCTTCCGTTACTCCGCAGACCTGGGCTCTGGCCTCGTGTGACTTGGGCCGTTGGTGCTAGAGGAGGAGAGAAGGAATAAACCTCTGTCCTGCAACGCCTGCCTGCCAGGCTGGACGTGAGTTGTCTCACTCCTCTGTCTAATGTCCTGAAGGGTAGATACTATGGGCCCTATGCAGAGAGGTTCGGAAGCCACCAACAAGGGTCTAGTTTGTTTGATTTGCAAGCTCTGTGCTTGCCCATGACCTCCTAAAAACTCCACAGGGTCTTCCTGGGCCTTAGCTGCTCATAGACTGCTGTGTGCACAGCTCCTGCCCGGGTGCGAAGGAGTACAGATGGGGGATGTTAAGAGTGCTGAAAGAGGAGCGGAGCCTTTCTGGTGGAGAGGAGGAAGGCTCCCAGGGGGGACAGAGAGCCAGTCTTCTGCTTTCGTTCATTTGTTTGTGGCATGAAGATTAAACACAGGGTCTGGACACTGAGCTATTTTCCCAGTCCTTATTTTATATTTTATTTTGAAGCAGGTCTTCTTAAGTTGTAAAGTAGCCTAAGCTGGGCTCGAACTTGTGATTCTCCTGCCTCAACCTCCCGGAGTGCTGAGATTACAGGTGCGGGCCACCGTTCCCAGCTCAGGGTGGTTTTATTTTGACAGACCCTGGTTGAGAAGTGTCAGTTCTGTGCACAGCTCTGACCCTCAGTGCCCTGCAAGTCCTGGATCTCTGGAGCTCAAGGCCAGGCCTGGGGTCCTCCTGAAACCCCAACTTCTCCAGATGGTGAGATAGAGTGGGCTGCTGGCTGTAGGAATCGGCAGGCACATTCCAGACCCTATAAAAAGACAGGTGCCCTGAGGAGGCTTAGGCGCCAGTCAGGGGAAGGGCGTTGAGCAGCAACCTGAGTCCCAGGAATGTGGCAGGGGCGGGGAGAATCCAAGATCCTTAGCGGCAGTGGCTGCTGGGGGTTGGGGGCAGAGGCGAAGAGGGGCCAAGTGGGCGGCCACACTAAGTCCACCCCATCCTGCCCCACCCAGGCACAGGCACAGGCACAGTCACGAGCAGTGCTTACTAGATGGGTAGTCAGAAAAATGTCCCAGCACTTGGCAATAAGGCAAAGAGAAGGCACCGTGCCTTTGTCAAGTCGAACTGGCACCTTTTCTAACAGGCCTGGCCAAGGACGACTGACCTGCCCTGGGCAAGGTTTCTCAACCTGAGCTCTACTGGGAATCAGGGCCAGATAATTCTGTTGGGGGAGGGGCTGTGCATTGCAGGATGATGAGCAGCGTCCCCGGCCTCTGTTCACTCATTGCCAGTGTCATGCGTCCCATGCCACCTCCATGACTCCAGACACTGCTAAGTGTCCCTTGGTGGGCAGCACTCCTCCGGCCCTTGGAAGCTCCCATCCTGGGGGACGTACCCCAGCTTCAGGCTTGATGTTGGGTGCCATAGAGAGGCAGGTGGTCTCTGCTTCATCAAAAGAAAGCCATAGTGAATCCAGTTTTACTGCCTCATAGGGCGTTAATGGGTACGGTGTCTCACCTGGCAACCCTGGTCCGGCATGCCTTCTGCACTGTCACACAATTCCTGTTCCTCTAAATCCTGGTGAGCCAGCTCTACCTTCCTGCTTGTTCTGTTACAATATTGATATAATATGACTATATAATATCTATTATATAATTATACACTATATAATTATTAATATTTAAAATAAGTTATATAATAATATAACATATTATAATACATTATAAATATTATTATAATATATTGTAAATATTATTATAATATATTGTAAATATTATTATAATATACTGAGGGTTGAACCCAGGGGGGCTACAACCTTAGCCTTTCCAAGTTTTTTATTTTGCGGTGGGGTTTCACTAAATAGCTCAGGCTGGCCTTGAACTTGCAGTCCTCCTGCCTGAGCTTCTTCTTGCCTCTTACTATAAGCTCAACCACATTCAGCTTCAAATTAATCTTGGACACATGTTCCTTGTCTATTTTAATTGGAGATAGGTTTCCACATTTTGAAAATCACCCATCCACACAGGTTGCACTGACGATGGAAGCGAGATAATGCCACAAAAGCTCTCCGTCTCTAGTCTATGCCCAATAATTCGTAACTCATTGCTCCAGCTCGTTCACACGGGTCTCCTCCAACTGGCTAAGACTGCTCTTTTATTTAGTTGGGGGTCCCTCTAGGAGTAGAACCCTTTCAGATTTTGAGGAGCGGATGAGATGGAAGAGGCAGAGCTGGCTCTGAAGAGTTTGGGGCTGAGCTGGGAGGGAAGCCCTGGGTTCTAGTCTCAGCTTCCAGGCATAACTCAGGGTCAATTCCACCCTCCCACTTCTCTGACAAAAGGCGTCCCTTTGTGATGTCACCCGAGCCTCCAGTCTCCTGGAAGAGTTCTGGGGGCTGGTATTAGCCACAGACCCCTCAAGGTAGGCTTCTCTGTTGGACAAATGGAGCAGGCCTGGAGGCTGGGGCTGGATGCTCTGCATGTCCATGGTGGTCTGGACCCCATGGTCAGGAAAAAGCAGGATTACAGCAAGGGGCCTTCCCACAGGAAGCAGAGAGGGCCTCTCCTCCCTCCTCTTCTGATGTCCAGGAACCCACACCAAGAGGCCCACACAGGGTGCAGGCCTGCCCACATAGCCAGCTGGGCACGTGTGGTGATCTAACCTCTCTGTACCTCAATTTACTCATCTGTACAAAGGAGGAAAAAAACTGCACCTGCCTCACGGACATTAGGTGTGCAATGCATGGGAAGCATTCAAACAGTGCCTGACACAGTGCAAGCACTCAGCACAGGCTGGATGTTCGTGGTGTTGTTTATGGTGATGACAGTGATTTGCTGGAGGACAGAAGGGGTAACCAGGAAAGCCGTTCAGGCAAACTGGATGTTTCAAAGACAGAAGATGAAAGGTTAAAGAGAAATCAGGGACAGGCAGCGGGTGGCGTGAAGGGGAATTTTTACCTGGTCTAACTGTCTGCCATAACTGTTTGAATCCAACCTGGAGTGTCTGTGGCCAGGGGGTTCCCGGCTGTGGTGCCTACTTTGGAATACCACGCGACCCGCAGGATGGAGTTGCTAATGTGATGCATTTGGATCTACAACCTAGAAGCACTTGACTCATTCAGAAATGTCTTTCACGTATACAGTGCTATTCTCAATCATGGAAGGAACAGAGAGCTTACATAACTTGTCCAAGGGCGCATAGCTAGTATACGAATCAGCCTGGATGCAAAAGCATGTGTTCTAGCTCTCTGACCCATTCTCCAACCACCACCCTGTACTGCTCTTCGATCTGGCTGATTTCAGAGCCCATGCCTCCCTCCAGCACAACATCGCACAGCTGGCCAGGATGCCAGCACCCTAATCCTCCTCTCAGCACCCTCTGATCCACCGTGCATTGCTGGAACCCCTTGCCCTTTCTGGGCCTCAGTTTCCTCTTCAGTTCAGAGAGGATCCCTGGCTTCCCCACTGACAGAGAGCAGACAGAATCCCTCACCAGGTGCTGGAGGGAAGGGGAGAGAGAGCAGGAGAGGGACCTGCAGGGAAGATCGCAGCGGAGTCCAAGCCTGCAGACAGATGTCAGGATGCCCCACCCATGATCATGGGAGCCGGCGCCCCGCTCTGCTTGCAAACAGGCAGTGGCAGGGAGTTTCTTTCCCACCCTCACCATCCCAAACCTGGCCACGCCCCAGCTAAGGAAGGCTCTGTCCTCAGATGTGCAGACCTGCAGAGCCACCTGTCCCGTCAGGGACACTGGCATCTGGATCCCAACATGTCTAAGGCCGAGCTTGCCATACTCCTCCTCCATGCACCTCCAAGCTGCTGCCTTGCCAAGTGACACCACCAGCTCCTCTGTCCCCTACTCTGGGAGCCAGTGACATCTCTGACCTCTTCACATCTCTGTCTCTGTCCCACACGCAGTCAGTCATTAAGTCCACCCTGATCCATCATCGTCTGTAGTTCATGCCTGGATACCAGTGGCTTCCTCATCCTCCCCCTGCTTTCCATGTCAGCCCAGGCCACAGTTGATGTGGTGGCTCAAGACTTGTCTAGACTCCGCCCTGCTCTTTCCATCTTGTTCCTTGTGCCCTTTGCCCATGCAGCTCCCTTCATCCAAGGCCTTCTTCCTGCGTGGCCTTCTGCCACACTCACCTTCACACCCTCATCCAGGAGCCACACGTCACTGGGGGACCCAATGCAAGGGAAAACATAGAGCCCCGTGTTCTAAATGTGGAAAAATCAGTTCTGATAATGGTACTAAGGCATAAAGCTCTGCACTTTCTTTTGCAGTCTCTCTCACAAAGTATTGTGGGGTTTTTTAATTGCCAATGGATGTGGCAAGTGCAGACCACAGCAGGCACCTGCTTCCTGCCTTTCCCCAGTACCCTTATCATTCAGCCACCCAACACCCTATAGCCTGGCTGGAGGAGGCGAAGTGGAGCCAGGCATCTCACCTTTGCACAGATCAATTAGCACAACCACGGTCAGGCAAAACCTACGTATTGCAATTTACACTCCACAGGATATGCACAAGGGATGGGCTTTGCAGAGCCACCTACTGAATAAGCTGTGGCACAGCTAATCCAGAGTAGGGACCACCACAGCCATACCCTTCCCTGCCATGCCAGAGGGCCCTGTACCCAACCCTGAGTCTCCCCACTCCTGCACCCAGGTCTCTGTCTCGGGGTCCAGGGCACCAAGGGGTAAGGAATCAACCTGAGAGCCCAACTTTCAAGGCAGAAAGGTGGCAGAAAGCAAGACTATGTGTGAATCAAGCTCTCAATGTCCCAGGGCATGTGCCATTGTCCCAGTTGATCTCCTTTACAAAACATAAGCTCAATGATAAAATTGAATTAAAATTTCAATACCATAACCACAGAGCATTAAACCACAGCACGATGGCCCACTGAACTCAGGGTCCTGCACAGGTCTCACACCCATGAAGTCGGCCCTGTCCTCATCCTTCAGTCTCAGGTTAATCATTCACCCTTTGGAGGGCATCCCTGGCCCCAGCACCAACTCAGGCTCTCTTCTGGTGGGGTATCACTCTCCCTACCCTCACACATGGCCCAATTCATTTTAATTACCAGTTTAATTGGTTTAATAGTAATTACTCCTTGAATCAATTTAATTAAGCTCTATGAAGATGAAAACTGTGCATTTGGTTCACATTTATATCTCTAGTATGTACCATTGATATAACAGGTACTAAATATATATTTATAAAATGAATGAGAATGCAAAATTGGTCCTCAGCCTGCTTTCTTAAAAATGATGGGTTATTTTGATAACTGGAAAGTCCCCAGCCTTTCTCAGATGCCTACCAAGCAGCCCATTATAGGCTGAGGAAGAAATAAATATTTAATCTCCCTTTCTCCTGCTCTGCCTCCTTTTGTTCCCTCTGTGACACCAGGGTGTCAGAGAGATGAACCCATAGTTGATAAGAGGGACTCAGGGGGCCTCAGAAGCTGATGTGTTCTCTCTGGAAGTCACGACAAAGGGGTCAGACTAGAGTCCTTCCCTGATAGTATCTCACAGCTCTCTGACCTGCTAGGTGACATTTGTTGCTTTGGAAAGGTTTCTGGTCAGCCTTCCCTCTACCAAGGACCTCACCAGCCTGTGTGTATAGGGAGTGGCTACACCTAATTTGAGGCTCTGAGGCACTCGTCCACAGACTCAGGAAGAGCACACATGGGCCATTTGAAAAGCCCGAGGTGGCCATTTTGTTTCAAGATGGAAGATGAAGTAACCACTGAGGTGAAATTTAACACCTCGAGGAAGGCAGTTTCTTGCACATGTAGTCAGCTTCTGAATGGAACCAAAGCCCGAACTATGACACCCTGGAGAGAGGGTGGACCCAGGGCCCTCTAAATCCAGGGACATGGAGAGCTGAGGCTGCAGTGCAGAAGGCACTGGCTGTGTGGGCCACCTTCCCTGCCAGTACGGCGCACTGGCCTTCTTCGTCTCACTCTCCTCCCACACTGGGAGCTGTTTTTCGCTCAAAGCAAGCACGCATTTAGAATGCCAGCTTCTCCCCTACTCAAGACTGATTCCCATGGAAACCCGCAAAGGAGCGGCAATCTCTCCTTTCTCCCCGGCCCAGATGCCTTGAAGAACTCCACACTCCCCGAAGGCCTTGTTGAAATGGCGGCTCCATTGCTTTTGTTTTTGCAGTGCTGGGACTCAAAGCCAGGGTTTCAGGCATGCTAGACAGGCTTTCTACCACCGCCACAACCCCTGCTCCAAAAGGCACTGTTTCTAAGGGGGCTTCCTTTAGAAATCTTCACGCTGTCACCACGTCAGCAATACAGCAGGTACAGGAGTGGGTTTCAAAGTCAGAGAAGCCGGAGTGTGAGGCCCTACTACAAGGCTTGAACGGGGCGACCCTGGCCAAGGACCTAAACCTCTCCAAGCCTCAGTGTTCTTGCACTTCCAGTCCTGAAACACACTCTTTTATTGGACTCCTGGGCCAAACTCTCCCATAAGGCAAGCTCCATGGGAGCCAGTTTCTTCTGGATCATATCTAGGGAAGGGAAATCAGCATTCAACCTCTGTGGCTCATGAGCTGACCTAAGGCTCACCTGTCAATGGGACCACTTTATGGGGTCATTGTGAGGGTTCAGTGTGTTTATTCCTTTGGGGTGCTTAGCACAGTACCTGGGCACAGTGGGTACTTGCTCAGTGCTGGCTGGTGATATCACAGAATCTGGATTGAGTGGGTTTGCCTTGCAAAGCCCCTGAATGCCTCAGCAACCCACAGGTTGGAAAGACAGGGTCTGAGGGTCTGTGTCCTCAGGAGCTGAATCACCAGTGTCACCACCAGAACACAGCCTTCCAAGGGATGCCCCAGCCTAGGGCTGCCAGCCCGCAGGAGGTGGGATAAGAGGGCCTATCTTACCAGGCCAAGGTTCAAGGCGTTGTTGTCGTCTTCGGGCATGGGCAGGTATATAGCCAGGGCCACGCAGTTGGCGAAGATGGTGAGCAAGATGATGGTCTCGAAGGGTCTGGTGCCAGGGTTAAGGAGAGCCCCACAGGGAGGTGTGCAGTTCAGAGGGTTGAGGAGACAGAGCTCTAAGGGTCAGTCTGGACTGTGACTATAATGTCCTAGGGACGAGGCTGCTCCTGGGGACTTGGAACACAGGGTCCATCTCTAGTCTCCTGCAGGTTCCCACCTGGGGACCAGGCTCCCTCCCCTCAGGAACAGGTAGCTTCCTTTTAGACTCCTGGGGACCACAGGGCTGGAACCTGGCTGAAACCCAGGGGACCTTTTTCCTCTAAGTACCTCCCAGTGCCCATCCCTCCCAAGGAGCCAGGACTTTCTGAGACAGTGGCCAGGCAACCCTCTGAGGGGGTCCCTCAGGAAGATGGGGGTGGGGGTGGGGGGGAGCTGCGGGTTTGGGTGAAGCTCCCAGAGGGCAGACCTGGAGAGAGGGAAGACGGAGAGATGAAATTGGAATCTTCAGAGCCATGTGCTTACACCAGGCTCACCGCGCACACCCACTCACACTTCCCTGCTCCCAGACACAGGGTCCTTCCTTTCTGGATGTGCTGATCCATTAGAAAACAAGAGTGTGGGAGGAGTTAGGGAAGGAAAAAGAGGGTGGGTAGTGTGTGGTCGGGGGGAAGGGCACGGAGAGGCATCCTACAGAGGTGGGCTGGCTTGAGCAATTCCATTTCCTTCCCAGAAAGTCCCGGTGTTGGAGAAGAGGAGGCCTTGTGGCAGAGACTTGTGCCAGGAGAAGGGCTGGAGGAGGGAGGACGGAGGAAAGGGAGAAGTGGCCCAGTTGGCCTGCTCTGACCACAGACAGGCAGGGAGGGAGAGGCCCGGAGCCTGATGTGGGGAGCTGGGCTGACTTGACCACACTCCTTCCCCACCGCCTTCTAGCTACCCGTCCTCCTTTCTTCCATAGGGCAGCTAGAGGGAGCCCATCTTCCACAGCCCTGTAGAAATATTCCAAGCATTTCTGACGCTCTCAGAATCCCCTCAACACAGGCCTCCTCTCCTCTGCAGCTTCTTCCTCCTTTCCCCAAATAACCCAGATATTTTCATCTTCCTCCTCCTCTCAGAGCCCAGGCAAACACAGAAAGGGCTTTGAAGTCCCTGTCCCCAAGGCAATAAGTCTGAGCCAAAGCAGCCAGGTTTGCTGTGCCCTGGAGCTGCGAAGGACAGACCTTCCTTCAAACCCAGCTCTCTTCCAGCTCTGTCCCCAGCTGGGCCTGGCTCCAGGGGAAGCTGTCCCTCAGTTGTCACGCACTTCAGTTTTACGCCTCCCATCAAGGGAGACGATTTTCTCAGAGGCTACAGCTCCCCACCCCCACCACCTTATTCCAAACTGAGACCATGGTTTCAAAATCCCGAGGGCGCCCCATGGTGATGTGGACTGGGACAGCGCTGGAAACAGTCCCTTGACACAGCCCCCTTCCCCAGAGGGTTGATGGTCTCTCAGGTTGGCAGCCCATTCAAGCCCTGGGAAGTCCTCCAGACCCAGCCCTGCTCCCCAGCATGGTGGAGGCCTTCCTTTCCAAAGGCTCCTCAGGCCCTGCTGCGGCAGCTCACCCCAGTCCAAATCCTCAGCCACCCGGCCCTCAAAGTCTGTGCTCAGTGATCATCCTCACGTCACACACAGTCCCCCGCGGCCAGCCCCCAAGGATACTTCCATTCCACGATGCTGATGCAGGCCTTCCTCAGGGGGTTCTGCAGGGTCAGGCAGAACAAGGCCCGCGGCGGCCTTGGCAGGACCTCAGGAACAGGCTTCTTGGGTTGCTTCTTCCTCAGGCTCTCGTCCTGGGGTGAGGACGGCTCCATGGCTTCTCTGCTCCCCCACCCCACTGCCTTCTCCTTCCTGTGTCCCCAATGCCCCCCACCTTGGGGACTGGGCCTGGCTGAGCCCGTCCTGCTGAGCCAGCCTGGCGGGGGCAGGACTGGGGGTGGAGGATTACTCTTCCTGCTCCCAGCGAGTAAAATTAGCCTCCACTGGCTCCCTGCTGCCCGGCCTGAGCTCCCGAGGCCAGGCAGCTGTCACTCCTTCCAGCCCAGCCACTGACAGCCCAATTCGTCCCCCGAGGAGGGTGGGGGAAAGGAGCTTACACACAGGCCCAGGATGAAACGGGGGCACTGGGGACTGACGCAAGGTTTCAAGGCTGGGGCAATAGAGTTCAGAAGCAGGGAAACTGAGGGATGCAGCCTCAGACCTCAGATTGGGCCTTGCGACACTGTCCTGAGAAGGTGCTGGACGGCCCAGCTCAGCACAGCTCCACAGCACCCCCTACCCCCACCTCAGTACCTGCAGAGATCTGTGCAGGCCTCCTCTCATCCTCGCCCCATGCCTGCCTCTGTCAGAGAACAGGCAGAGGCTCCCAGGACAACCAAGAGAGCACTCACCGCCGACCTGCACCTGCCACACTTTACAGTGACACTAGGCCTCCTCCCACCCCTGACCGCGCAAGGGCCTGAGACTGTGCACGCTCCTGCTCGCAGGCCTTCAGTGAGTGCACGAGCTAAGAGAATACCCCCCACACCCTAACCCAAGTGCGCTGAGCTGGGAGGGTAAACGGATAGGAGCTGGGGTGGGGGTCAGCAGGGACAA
>RJWT010042375.1:0-12145 GCA_004365215.1 Cuniculus paca
TTGTAAATATTTAAATTATTCCAGGTGCCAGTTTTTTAAAAAGATAAACAATAAAAATCCAGAGCTCATAATCAACAAAACCCAAGCACACTTTATTTTAATGGGTTCTAGTCATAATTAAGTAAAACATTCTTTGTATTAGTCAGTTTCTTGTTGCTGTTGTTGCAAAACGTAACATTCACAACTTGAAGAAGGAAATTATCTGGTTCAGTTTTAGTCTGTGATCAAGTGGTTCCAAGACAGAAGTATCATGGTGGGAGAAAGTAGTGGAACAAAGCTGTTCTCTTCCTGGCAGCTGGAAGTAGTGCACAGGGGAAGAGCATCAGGGAAAGATAAACCTTTCCATTTCACATCCCTGTGACCTATCTACTCTAATGGGTCCTAGCTCCTAACAATATATTCAGCTTTGAGCATCAGTAGATTAACTGACTAATGAGGATGGCATCCTCATGATCCAATTACCTCTATCAGAAATCTAATTCAGTCATGTTGACCAGTAAGATTGTCACAAAAACTTCATGACAGCTAAGAGTTCGGTGAGGAGGGCCTGCTACAGAGCATAGCTGAAGATGTCTGTAGGCTGCAAGCAGAACCACAGTAACAACCAGTAGTAATGTGAGCTCCTGGGAAGGTTGGAAAATTTTTAATAGTTGGTCCCTATTACGATTCACAGTGTTTCCTAATTCATATTATTTTACATGCATTAATACATCTACATAATATGCATAATGCAAAAATGTTTAAAAATTAAGCAAATTGCTGCCATATTGAAGATGAGGAAACTGAAGTACAGAGGGTTAAGTATTAAGCATGGCATTTGATTAAAGAATTGCAGTGCTGGGATTCAAGCACAGGCAACTTTTTCAGGAGCTCACTGTATGCACCACTTTTCACTGCTATCTCTAATGTGAAGGATGGGGGCCATTCTCCCATTTAGTTGTTCAGCAGAAAACCTAACAACTTCATAATGTAATCACATAAAGTAGCAAACATCTCTGTCTTCAACATTACAGAAAGTCTTAAGATTATGTTCTTTTCCTATAATTTTGGTTGACTCAGATGAAAGGTCAATAAAGTATAAGAAAAAGATTTGTCAAAGAAATAAGAGACATTAAGATATCGAAAGTGGATTTCATTTTAGTGTATATATTTTGAGATCTTACTTCTTAGGAGTTGTGGTTCACGATTCTCATACATTTTCTCTAAACATTCACAGCCCAATTGTATTTTAATTGAAAGATAAACTTTCCATGTGGATTAAACTTTGTACCTATTATGGATACATAGAAGAGCACAGAACTAGAAATCCCTCTTAAATACTGTGTTGCTCAACATCAAAATACACAACCATGAAGTTCCTCTTTCTTATCTTTCCTCTAAGCTTCAGGGAAATGTTAGAATAAAAAAAAGAAGAAGACCTTAGAAGGTACTGCTTAGTTTTTTTTCTCATCAAAATCTACATCATAAGCATTTCCAAGAATGACCAAAAACTCATTTGGGGACAGGTTGAGAAAGAAAGCAGTTGCATGTAAGGTGTGACATGAATGATACCAAGTGACTCTTTCATTCCCCAACACCCAAATCTCAGTGATCTTTATTGTATCTGAATTTATTAGGATTTTGTTGTGTCATGACCTAATTTTCCCTTATCTTTATTTTCTGATGACTTAGCTGAGTCAAAATTTCTATTTTCCACAGGAAAAGGCACAATTTTGGGTCAACAGGACTTGGATCAATTGTGACCTTTGTCTGGTCCTTCGCAAGACCAGTGCTGTCATGATGGCACTCATCAAAAAACTGAAATAAAACTTGCCTTGCATTAGCCTGGCACAGGGAACAGTAAAGTGGGTGTGGGGTGACAAAGTGTCCCGATTGCCCGAACTAAAGGAATTACGGGGGCATGGAAGTTTTAGTACTAAAACCAAGAAAATTCTGTGCAAAATGGGACGAACTGATTACTCTATCTCTGAAAAAAAAAAAAAGAGAAGAAAAGAAAAATTAGCCTAACAAACAGCAAACAGCAAGGACTAAAGAATGTGTCTGTTGTATGTCTGTGAATATAGAAGAGACATATTTTGTTGAAGCACAACTCTGCTTTCACAGAGTGATATAATGCTATCAACTGAGTAAATGCCATGATCCAGTTTCTACTTCTTATATTTTCATTTGCAGAAACTTTCAAAAAGTGTAAACAAAGTTGTATGGATCCCTTAAAATATACTGGCAAAATTTTTATTTTTCGAAGTCTAGCATCAACAGAAATAAAACAACAATAAAACTTACAAAAAAAAACCTGAGAACAAACCCAAATAGTCAGTGGTCACTTAAAATTAGTGCTGAAAGAGATATGAAATACATCTTATCCCTTTTCTATCTTTTGCTTTTGATTTGGTTTGGTCTGGTTTGGTTTGTTGCGTTGTGGTATACAGGATTGAACCCAGGGCCTTCACACTGAACTGTATCTCTGGTACTTTTTATATATTATTTTGAGACAGGGTGACACTAAATTGTTAAGTTGCCCAGACTGGACTTGAACTTGCAATCCTTCTGCCTCAGCCTTCCAGAATGTTGAGATTACAGGCATGTACCACTGCACCCAATTTATCACCTCCTTTTCATAGACAAGAGACCAACATACAGAAATCAGAAAGATAGAAATCAGAAAACATACAGAAATTAATCTGCTCAGCCTGGTTTTTTAGGGTCCAGGTGCACAATGCAGTCTTACCCGAGGCATCTTTCTTGGACAAATTAGAATTTTGCCAAACACTGAAGAGGCAGTTGGATTCCAACTCAAGTTGATTTATGTAACAGGATTGTTTGCTTGAGTTGGCAAAGTTTCTCTCTGAGAACTGGAAGTCTCAGCAGCTTCAGCGTGAGGCCCGTTGAAGCGGGAAGGGCGGAGAGAGGGAGCCGCTGCTTGTCAGCAGCAACAATGCCTCGAGGTGGCCATTGCATCCTAAACACAGCCCTGGGGGAGGTGACATCTCTCTGAAGGGCTGCCAAAATATCCCAGCACCAATATGGAAAGCTGAGCCTTTATTAAGCAGTTTACACTCTCTGCTTCGGCAAGCACAGCCCACCGCTGTGAAGACACCACGGTGCCTTGAAAGAGAGGCAGAGAGATCAGCCAGGGAAGAAACTGGGAAAATTCTCTCTCTGGTGTAGAAGTCACCTATCCCCTTATCGCAACTGGGAAGCAGAGCTGGGAAAAAAACAAGGAGATGCCTCTGTGAGCTCACCAGTGTGTGTGTGTGTGTGTGTGTGTGTGTGTGTATGTGTGTGTGTGCTTGCGCGCTCGCGCGCAGGAAAATGTGCTTGTGTGTAAATGCACATTAAACGCACATTGATTTTTTAAAAACTAATAATTTCCTTGACTTAGAAAGAAAAGTTGAAGTGGAATTAGCTTGTCAACATGAAACCATTACTGGTTATAATTTATTTCAAAATGTTTAAAGTATTGGGGGTAGGGAGGCACCCTCGGCCAATAATTTGTAATGTTCTGTACCCAGTTAATAACCTTTTACATATGGACTTGAGCAGATCCTGCGGTACAATATATCTCTCATGTCCCAGCGGGTCGGGCCTAATTGATATCATTAGAGACCCAGTCCTTTTGCACATGGCCTTAGAGATGTCAGTGTTACCAAGAAAGCTGCTTTTGATTTATTTTGCTTTTCTTCCTCATTCTTTACCTCTTTTCTTTCTTCCTTTCTCAAATTCTGCTCAAAGGCCAAACTTGTGAAGGTTAAAAATCCACAATCCAACTGTAGTGTTGGAAGACAGGCTTGCAAATCTGTTTCTAAAGCTGGGACATCTAACGAGATGCCCTTGGCATGTCTAACAGGTACAGAGTCTTTTTCTTTTTTTTAAAGGGGGCAGTCTATGTGGAAGATACACTAAACCATTTCAGTCACTTCTCAGATGTTTCTTGTTTCCATTGGAAGAAAAGTGTCTTCTTGCTCCAGCTGTAGCAGCAAACTTGAGGTCTCTAAATGATCTCATAAAACTTTTCTCCGTTCAAGTTCAAGTTTCTCGTCCTCTTAGCTCTAATATAAGTTTTTGTTCTCAGCCTTCAACTCACATCAGAACTTTTACATGTAGTGTTCAAGTCTTGTAAAAGTCTTTAAATCTGACTTCTTTTTATTTAAGCTTAAGCAATCCAATGAATATGTTCAAATCGATTATGGTAAGTAAGCTTATGTGTTTTAGATTATTTTCAAATCTCTCCATCTGTCGAGGAAAAATATTCTGAAAGCCATCAGCCAGAGATCATGAATTTCAGTTGATTCTGGCAGCAGTGAATGTTTCAGGGTGCCATCATGTAGTACAGATTCAGTTGGTTAGTATACTCATTTGTAGCAATTTGATTGTATTCAAAACAATTAAATGCATGTTTCTTTGATATTTCATTACAATGAAAATATGAAAAGAATACTGTACAGGAAATTATATTCCTGAGATTTTTTTGCAACCTCTTACGTTGTAGAGTGCAGGACAGATTCCACCACAAGTTTGCAAGTTCTTACTTAATTCCTACTCAAAACCATGCAAGGTGCACAGAGTATTCATGTGCTGCTGCTATGGCAGTTAATGCCAAGAAAACTGAAGTGTTACCGTTTAGGGTTGAACAAGGGTTAGTACTCTTTCCCTCAGCTTCCAGTTCACAAGTGCTAAGAGAAACCTGTTTTTGGAGACAGATTGAACTCACAAGGTTGCAAAATTCGTATCACCAGGTCAGCTTCCACCCTACTCTACTTAAGGTTTAGATGACTTCACATTCTGCCTAAATCCAACTCATCATGTCAAGTTTTGTTTCTTTCTTCATTTTCTGAGTCGCTTCTGACATTCATCTCTGTGCTTGGAATACTCTGTACAGCATATCAATATTTGCCCACTGGAAGATAATAAGGCTGCATTCTTAAATTAAATGACATTGTGCTTTATTATAAGACTCCTTGAAGCCTTTGGTAAGCTAGTGACCTAGTGCCTAAATCTCTAGTAAGCCCCATGACTATGCAGAGTTCCCTAACATTAGGAGGTAAGGAATTGGCCAAGATATGTCTCTACCATCCTGTCACACTCTTTCTGCTTTCTGTAGCTGACATTTATCTGTACACTTGGGGCAAAATACTGTGTAACCCTTTGGGAGTCAGAAAATCATAACAGTAAGCTGATTTTGTAATGCAATGGAGATTCTAAAAAGAAATACGGTTTCTCCTTGGTGTCTGTATCCCACTTGTAGTTTAAAGTGATGGACTTCTGAAGCAGAAAGAGGGTAAAAGCATGTCTTCAACATCATAGCAACTGCCTCCAATGTAGCATGATTAATATAAGTGTTCTTCAAATCACTAGCAATATGCAGCTCTAGTTTTACAAGTGGATTGTTTCACACACAATATAAAATGTATAAAATAAAAACAGAGCACACATACACACATATACAGCCATATTGCTTTAACCACTGCCCCAGGGATTGCTTTTCTCCCATTCCTCTATCCAAATTTTGACATCTCATTGCTCCTTTCTCACACACATATTAGAGAATATTAACACTGCCTAAGTTTTATTAATTGGACGGTATAATGACTGGTAAATTCTAGGGAAAGAAAATAAATTGGGGGAAAAAATACCTGTCATAGCAAAAGATTACAGCAAGTGAAATGGTGACCAGAATTCCACTTCTGGTCTCCTCACACTTCGAGTTTCTTTGATTGCAGACAGCGCAGTGTCTTGTCCACACTACATTCAAATGCGGGTTAGACAAAGGTATACCCTTAAGGTAGAAATAAGTGATTTCCAGGGCTGAAGGCAATGCAGATTGGATTCCAGCTCACACCCGCACCTTCTTATCTGTTTCCTGGTGCAGTGAACTCCCTGTGCCCCAAGAGCAGTGGGTACAGAGAACCCATCTCTCCCCTTCCGCCTGACTGGGTGTCATATGATGTGTCACACTCAGTGAAAGAACATAATACAGTTAGGAACTATTATCACCTAATACATTTTCCTGGTTCTGGAGTATTCCTGTATGACTTTCTCCTTGGGACCAGAACTTACACTGTAAATTTCTCTGGGAGCCTCCAATTCCTCTGTTACAATTCTACATTCCCTCTCCACCCCATCAATCTCATTCATTTGTTCTCCGGAATTCTCTTCTTTATTCATCAGACTTTGCCCTGTCTTACCTTTCCTTCTGCGTATGTATGCTGACCCTCCCAACCCTGCACATATGCAAAGTTCAAAGAGTTCCCCAGCCCCGATCAGATCAACAGTAAATAAATCCCAGAGGCAGAATCAAGTTACAGCAGTTTTATTTCCTCCATCATTCTCTCTGGCCTTTATCATCCTTCTCAAAGTGAAAAGAATCCATGTGCTGTTGGGAAGCCAGATGAATGGGTTCAGTTAGTGGAGAGACAATGTTCCTCCTGTTGTTTCTTTGTGAAATGTGAGGGCTATGTACAGTAGACTCTTCTCAGTCAGGAAGAGGAACATTGGTTAGAGGCTTTAAAAGTTATTGTTGAGAATTAATCAAAATGAAACACAGGTTTCCTTTCTTTGTGGGATAAACTCTGAAGTCAAGCAGACTTGAGACTAAATTTTTGCTTGTATGTGAATGTAGGCATGGAGGCTCGGTCTCCCTTGAGTAGTGGTAAGGGTAGTGCCTCCCTCTGGCCTTGCTGAGATTGGCAGGGGATGGAGGGCCTCTTCGGGGCAGGTTAAATCCCTTTCCTTGCTCTGTCCTGAGTCTCTTGTTTTTCTCTATTATTTCCTTCTCTTTGTCTTTCACCCATTCTCCAAGGCAGCTCTCTTCCTAGCTTCTCTTTTCCTTTTCTTCTCCCACCTTTCTAAAAGAAAGCGGTATCCTTTTTTTTACACCTTTTACCTTTTTCACCTTGTTCTTTAGAAGATTTTCTTTGCAGGATGATGTCACAGCCCTTCCCCTCCTGTGAAAAGAACCATTTTAATCAAGATAAAACCCGCTATGGGATCCTTGAAGAGGTCAACCCGAGCCACGGTGTGTAGTACCAGTCCCACAAAGAGGCCGTCTTCATGAAGAAGTTTTGAATTGAAAAGAATGTTTCTATTCACGACATCTTTCTAACTTAACAAGGTGAAGTTAAAAGACTAGCTCCTGAACTCAAGGAGCATCAAACTTTACATATTTTGCTTCACCATAACCCCACAACGGTGAACTATTCCAAGAAAAAGGCTTTTATGGCCATTCAAGGGAAATAACCTGCAACTGATCAAGGACCATAAAACAGGAGATAGACCTTATTTAGGGGAGTTTTTCCCCTGAGGTCATCTTGCCTGGGTCAGGAAGGAGACTTTCAGTCTAATAGTTTTATGCTGATTGCAAAAATAGGCTTTTACCCCTCCACCTCAGCGGGTATCCAAAATCCTTGAGCGGTTAACTCAAATCTTTTAAGTGAAGAAATTCAATATTTCTTCAAAACATCAAAAAATACTACATTAAATATATATGCCCAAGTGTATGTATTTATACACTCACACATGCATCCCTGACTAAGTATCTGAACATTATTACTTAGAACTCTGAAAAAAATGAGGTTGAGTCAGAATTAAGGTAGGAGATTATTTATTATTTCTATGTTTACCTCGTTCTGATTTCTCTCCTCTTTCACCTGTCCTTCTCCTTAGCCACACCAGACACTCTGAATTGTGGTGTGCACTTTTGATAATACCACAGCAAATAAAATTGCCCTTCCAAGAAACAACCCCTTCCTCTGAATTCGTATGTCAATCCTGTTAAATTGTTAAATTCCAACCGTTTTACTCAAGAGCCATTTATTCAAATGTATTTATAAAGCAAACACCAAAACTACTCACTGTCAGATGCTCACACATATGCATACTTAGACACCTCAACAGCCCAACGACCTGACAGTAGGCATGGTTGCTATGTTTTACGTTATTTGAAATGCAATAATTAGTGCCTGTTAAAGGAGGGGAAAAAAAGATATCACTACCTTGCAACAAATTACTGGAATCAGTATGTCCAATTTTTCAAGACTCAGTGCTGAAAAGAAGATCCCTGCTATAAGTTAATGTGATGTGGCTGTCACCATTTCACTTGCCAGCATTATGATATCAACAAATGGTTTTTAGTCTTTCAAGCAGGAAGATAGATAACCTTCCTAAGAATTCCTGGAGGGAGGTAAACTAGAATGCATTCTATTTCATATCTTAGTTATTTACTTCCTAGCTTCTGAAGCCTGCTTTTTTTTTTTCTAGTTTAATTTAGTTTTTGTGGGTTTGAATGCAGGGTAAAATGGACTTGCTGATCAGAATTAAGTCTTTTTTTTCTTTCTGTATGTATGTTTATTTTGGCCCACCCTGGTCACCTATGCAAACTGTAGGTCTCTGACCTGCCTACTATGACAAAAGTATCGTTCTCTTATTCATCATTCAAAGGAAATAGCATTCAGAGTGGTTAATATTTCTAAATGCAGCAAATGACTTAGCAGAAAGGCCAGACTTGATTTTTGCTTTTTTCCCCCCACTTTTGTGGCTTCACAATGGGGTTTTATAGAGATAAAAATGTATTACAGTAGAATACTCCTGGCAGATAGTGAACCCAGTCCTGGAATCCTAACAGCACTACTCAAATTGACAGCAGTGGGAATTCTTCAAACACAAGAGTCAATTAAAATTATGAAACTGGGCCCAGGGTAGGTTCAAGGCATTAACATTTAGAAACACTTTGACATTTGCAATAGAAGTGGACCAGGCTTCCGCTTCACGGCACCTCTGAGTTCATCTTTTAAACTTACCCCACTTTTCTCATGATTTCAAAATAAGAAGCTCAGCGCCTTCACTTCATCTTGCAGGGCTGATTAGCAAGCTAATGGACCATCTTTCCACGTTCTCAGTTTTCTCATACTACAGAAACACAAGATTTGTGTTGTCAATTATTGCACCACAGAAGACACTAGCTTTTGAGTTGTCTTTAAAACAAAATGTAGTGATGTCTCATGTATTTCTCAGAAATTGAATTCCTATATTAGCTCTCTTGCCCCTCAAAAAGTCTCACCCATCAAATTCAGTAGTGCCCTCTGCCTCCTATCCTTTGCTTCCTCAGTGGGAGCCTTGGCCCATGTTGGACAGAGTGGATCTCTGAGACCACAGGACTCCCTGATCACTAGTGACTGCTTCTTCTGGCTTGCTGAAGAAATGGGCAACATTCTGCCAGTTTCCAAGAACCTGGTACCTAGAGCTTTCTCATATTCTCTCTAGTGTCTCCACACAGTTTGTACAAATGGTGTCTGTGTCACTATGCAATGTATTTTTGAATCAAATGGTGAGGAAGGAAAGAAACTTTCTTTCATTTTTATTCCTTGACACTAATTATTGTTATATTAGAAGGATGAAATTGGTATGTTTGGAGAAATGGTCAGAAAATAAATATGGAGTGTCAAGACCAACCCCAAACCGATATGCAAGTGCGTGTTCATGTGCATGTGCATAAGCTCATGCATGTGGGTGTAGGATTTACTCTCCAGCAGCTATTTATTGAATGTGGATGATTTGGTCCAGGCATGTGTGCAAGCATCACATAAAGATGTATGAAACACGGCCCTTGACATCCAGGATTTTAGGGTTAGTTTGCACTTCAGAATCTTTACTGCAACAGACTATTTTCCTGGTGATAAGGCAATGAATAATATACCACCCAGTTAGAAAGCTTAATTTTGTCAGGGATTTAAAACAAAACAAAAAATATTTATAGCGATTTCTTGCAAAATGACTGACCGCCCTCTCAGGAAAGTAGGAAAAGGGACAAAAACTGAGAAAAAAATATGAAGTAAAAGTCTAATCTTTTTAAATGTATTGAAGTAGTAGAAGTCCCTGAGTTAGATAGAGCTTCGTATCTCTTCCTGCCACTGAAGGAATACAAGTATTTGCATTCCAGGGAGGAACAGAGGAGAAATGCTGCTCACCTGCTCTTTCTCCTTCCTCTATCTCTACTGCTCTGCATGCACATGTATACAAAATATATATAAATATCAAATATTATCTAATTTATACAAATTATATATAATTACAAGCATTATATGTAATGAAATTATACATTATATATAATTATATACAATATGTAATTATGGTCTAATTATAAAGATAAAGCTTTTTAATAGGAAACATGTTGAAAACTGGAAAATCTATGAAGGAAATCAGCTAATGACCTGGTCTTTCCACCACAGATCAATAAACAAACAAACCAAATGGTCCTGAAAATGACAGCAAACATCCAGCATGTAATGTTCTCCATCAAACATAAACTTTCAGAATGCAAACAATAATTAGACAAGGTCACTGTGTAACTGTGGCAAAATATGACAAAAACAAAGCCATGCTGTCTTCAGGCATGACTAGAAGTCAAGGGTGAGGATGCCACATAGCCACAAAAATGGCCAAATATCTTCCTGCGTTGGGACAGGAACAACAGCAACTCTAGACAACAACTGTTAAGAAAGCCAATTTCCGAATGCTACTGTTTCAAAACATCTCTCAAGATCGTGGTTGATCTCTCATTTCTTTAAACTCTACCCAAAAATCACCCAGCTGAAGCCCAACATTCATACTGAGCCTATCTGGAAACCTCTCATTAAGGTATACTTTTTGTGTATTTTCCTTTGTTGCATAATGTTAATAAAACGGGGGCATTTAAGAAATATAAAAGGGCACGTAATTCTTTTTTAAACAAAATAAGGGTGGTGATCAAACCTGATTTTAAATTTAACAGTTCTTATTTTATTAGTCTTTGCAAAGACGATTTTTAATGCCTGCTTTGAATTCATTACATTAATGTTACTTCCAATTAGACTGTATAAAATGTAAGCATTAAACAAAAATTTAATGCCTGACAATTTACAAAAAAAGTTGTCTCATAAATTTTATTCATGCAACAATTTTACAAGTTAAATTAGATATAGCATCATAAGATTATATAGGGTTTTGCTAATTTTTACAAATGAGAGGATTAAAATTCAGAAAAAAAAGCCAATGAAGTAGCAATTCACAAGATTAGGACTTCATAGGACTTTATTTCTGGTAATTGAGTGTTTTGTTTTTGTGGATTTTTTGTTTTTGTTTTTGTTTTTTTTTGCTATGTACTTCAATATCTTCTCTAACTTCAAAATTCTTCAGTGCTTAGCTTGTCTTTTTATACATAGTATATTAAGACTCAGTTTTTTATTGTAGTTTTTGATGATGAGTATATCTATGCTTTATAAATCTCATATCAGATTTTAAATTCCTTGGCTTTAGTTTATGGCCTCAAGTGTGACAAAAGAATTTATTGTATTATGTGAACAGTATAAAATGTAAAAGAATAGACTTCAGCTTCAGATAGCTTGGTTTAAAATCCCACCTCAATCACTTACTTGCCTGTAAGGTCTTGGACATTTTAATTATTATGTTTTTGTCTCAGTTTCTCATCTGTAAACAGAGAGGTGGTGGGACTTTCCACAATATATTTTGCTATTCTAATTACTTTAAAGAATCTTAAGTACTACAAATGGCACCTGGTGCTCAGTGATTCATGTGCCAACATCACTATTTTTTCTCTCTGTATGTAAAGCAGGTAGCCAAAATTTGTGCTGTTCTCACATTTAGTAGTGCATGCAGTTAATGGATTTAGCCAATATTTCCAAATTTTCATTCTCTTGAAGATGTTAAGATAGATGGTCGAAAGACAGAGAGAGAAGAGATGGGAGAATTCTTTGGAAAACTTGCAGCAGGAAGAGCAGAGCTAAAAAACTACTCTGTGGTGTACGTACAAAGTTCTCTGTTGGGCATTGTACTGGAAATATGTAGAATGAAAGACATGAAGAGATATTGCATATGGTTTACTCTGTCACCTAGGGCCTTTGCAGCACCCTGGAATATTGTGAATAACCAATCACCTTTAAAACTGAATTTCCTGTCAATTGAAAGGACTCTGAATTATATTGAATATAAAGCAAACTTTAAAATCTATATTTTCTTCACTAGAGATTTTGTTTAAAAATTTATACTGCTATATAAGTTAAAACTTTTGATTCTTTCCAACAAATTCTGCTTTTTAGAAACATTGTAAATTGCTTCAGATACACAAACAATACAAATGGTTTATACATTATAA